>JACXGM010029929.1:0-13480 GCA_016801145.1 Umbra pygmaea
GGTAGACGTTACCGGAGCATCAAGGCACGGACCACCAGACTTAAAAACAGTTTCTTCCCCCAGGCCATTCGGCTGCTCAACATGGAACACAGACACTGATCGCAAATCGTCTGTTGAGCACTAACACTCTCTGGTCACTTTATGCTCTCTACATCTGATGTAGCAGAAATTCAAATGCACCTTTAAAAAGCAATTTTCCTCAAATCTATAATATTTACTACTTCTACTGTTGTACATTTTCCAGATCACTGCTCAGTACACAGTGTTTTATTATTATTATTATTATTATTATTATTATTACTACTGTCATTATTATTTTAAAAATTATTTATATTGTTGTAATTCTTTTTTCTCTTTTAAGCCCACTGCATAGATGCGCCGTGCCATGTCATAAGAATTTCTCTGCATAGGATGATGTATGTTATTCGATGCATATGATAAATAAACAACTTTGACTTTGACTTTGTCAGGAGTGCATAGTTGCCGTGATGAAATTAACGCAAGTTGGAACAGCCTGTGATTTCAATACTCAATTACTTTGATTTTCAGTGTGAATTTGAATCCAGCCCTCAATCGGTTGGTGAATTTAGATTCCATTGACCATTGTTAAGTAATTTTGTTCAACAAATTACACAATGTACAGTAAAGATTTTGACCTTTAATGTGTGATTTGTGTGTTCCCTTAATTTTCTTAAGAAGTGTATTTATAGTTACACTATGCAGTGTAGTAACTAAAAATAAGCATGGCCAAAAATGCATAAATTATATCAAAGATGGCCCAGCGTGTGCACGTTGACAAACACTGTAGAAGCACAACTTGTCATGTCCTCATGGAAATTTCTGTTTAAACTGCAAAATATGCATGATATGGAGTAAAAACTGCCTTTTCCCAAGTTTTAAATATCACGAAATATATGTTCTACAGCTTTTGGAAGCTGCTCAGTGAAAGAGAAGGTAATTCTGTTTTCACTCTGAATAACTCTTCACGGTGCATCTTTAAGTGACTTTAAGAGAAAACAACTAAATAATATGATATAGTTGTCATTCCCTAAGGTCTTCATGATTAGTTGGCAGGTGTACAGAGAATAGCCGGATGTCTCTGTGGACCCTTCAGACAAAATGGAGTATAGCAGGGCTGGCCAACCTTGTTCCTGGAGAGCCAACATCCTGTAAGTTCACTTCAACCCTAATATTGCCCACATGATTCTAATAATTACCTTAAGGAAAGCTAAAACATTTTGCCCACAACAAGGGTTGAAGTGAAAACTTACAGGATGGTGGCTCTCTAGGAACAGGGTTGGCCAGCCCTGGAGTATAGACTGTTCTATTTGTATGTTGTGTAATAAGCTGTCTCTACCACCAGGGGGCTTTCTAACACACTGATGGAGCCCAGTTCAATGTGGTAGACGTGGCTGGCTATGATACCATTACAATGAGCAAAGCGCCATGGCTACAGAGACAAAAGCAACAGCTTTAACCTCACAGTGAGTCATGACAGGAGGAACAACCAGTGATCTAAACGATTAGAGATGAAGGATTACACCTTAATATATTGAATTTAGGAGCTGACAATTACAACCATGTCTTCAGACTATTTATGGGATGGCAGGACTGCCACGCAAGCACACAATGGCTACACCACACTCACATGCACACTTCCAAACACACACAAGGGCACTCTGGTTTCCATAGCAATCCAGTTCAGAGACACCATCCAAACCACATCACATCCTGCCCTATAATTAGTCTCAGATTCAGCTGTGGTAAGCTGTGATTGGTTGAAACATTGACCCTAAAGCTGTGCCATCCAACACAGACTACCGGTACTTTTAGGTCATATACTTACATATGCAAGCTCCAGTCTAACTAAAATGCTCTAGCTCCAGTCAGTCTAACTAAAATGCTCTAGCTCCAGTCAGTCTAACTAAAATGCTCTAGCTCCAGTCAGTCTAACTAAAATGCTCTAGCTCCAGTCAGTCTAACTAAAATGCTCTAGCTCCAGTCAGTCTAACTAAAATGCTCTAGCTCCAGTCTAATTAAATGATCAAGCTCCAGTCTATTTAAATGATCAAGCTCCAGTCTATTTAAATGATCAAGCTCCAGTCTAATTAAATGATCAAGCTCCAGTCTAATTAAATGATCAAGCTCCAGTCTAATTAAATGATCAAGCTCCAGTCTAATTAAATGATCAAGCTCCAGTCTAATTAAATGATCAAGCTCCAGTCTAATTAAATGATCAAGCTCCAGTCTAATTAAATGATCAAGCACCAGTCTAATTAAATGATCAAGCTCCAGTCTAATTAATTGATCAAGCTCCATTCTGTAACTTGTAGATAATGCACTGTGCAGGTTTTGGAAAAAATATGTCTAAGGCCTTTAAATTGTCAAGCAAGTCTAGACACCAGAAAACCACTAAATCACCATTTCCCAAATTGAGTGTCCCTCTCAATTCCTACTGAACAGATCGAAAACAGACATTCAGTGCTGTTACAATGACTGTGCTAAATAGAGACGATACTGACTGATGACAAACAGAGATTATCACATGAAAGATTAGTGGCCTGGTGATTGCAGGCAGGAGGAAAAGGGCAGGGAATGGATCCGGCCATATGAACAAGAGGACTTGTGGTGTAAATAACAGATGTGTTTTGGGATTAATATTCATGTAAACAGTCATCTGGTGTCTCCTCAATGGGGGAGGCTTATCTCGAACCTATCAGCCCATTTGCTTCCTCAGAGGAGCGGATAAACTGGGTGGCGGGGGTCATAGTAACGCCACCATCTCAGACTGGCACAAACCAGGTATGAAGAGGGACAAACCGACAATGCAGTAACAGGACAGTCACTGGATCGATTACATTGTTGTCTGGTCTTCTTATGAGTGTCCCATAAAATGAGGAATTATGAAATATGTTTCACTCTCTAAAATTAGTTATTTCCCCGGCTGGACAGTTTACCTGAGGAGAACCACGGCCAAATGTCTCTACTCTTGATTAGAGATATTTTAATGAATGTTAATGTGTGGCAGCCTGTTCCTTTGTCTTATGTTATCCCAAAGGATGCTACCACATCTAGCCCTGAACAGGGGATCATTTAATCAATGTAAATGTGCCAATGCCAGTTCTGTTATTCTCATTGTTTTAGCCAGAAGGGGATTGATCTTCATTGACATCAAAGTTTATCGTTAATTGATGCTACTGCACGTTTCATACCATAGTGTGTTGTTAGGATACTTCTAGATCAGGGGTAGGCAATAGGTGGCCCACGAGCTGATTATGGCCCGGCAGGCCCTTTGACTCTTCAAAGTCAATTGACGCTAGAGAGCGTCTACGTGTCATATCTCCCAAACCGTATATGCTAGAAACTAATGCTCGGTACCCTTGAGAATAAGTTTTACCGCAAGGAATGAGGGGTGGTTTGTCCATGTGGGTTTATCACAGTTGGAGATAAAGTCTCAAAGTTGGGTACTTCTCACTGACTATTTTTTTATGTTACAGAACAGAAGCAGGGAGAAAATGACAAATAACATTTCTTAAATGAGGTAAGACATCACCCATGTGTGCAGTTTATAGATTTTGTTATATACATACAGCCTTTCAGTCATTTCTGCACCCTGATTGATAGTTAGCAGTGATTTTTGTGTGATATCAATATAAACATAAAAATCAATTTTACCTAATGTAGCCCTAATCCTAAACTTAACCTAACCCTTACCTTAACCTCACACTAAACCTAACCTCAATAATGTAACATTTATGCCTAAACGCAACCGTCCTCTAATGCCTAAACTTAACCCTAAACCTAACCTGGAATGCCTGAACCTGAAAGTACCCTAAATTGAAACCCTAAACCTAATCGTAGCCTTGTCTCTAAACATAACCCCTAAATCAGAAATTAACTTTGTCCTTATGGGGTCCGGCAAAAGGTCCTAATATGGGCATTTTGGTCAAGTATTACTATCCTAGTGAGGACCTCAGGTCCTAATACGATCTGTTAAACCAAAACACCACACACATACACCTACACAACTGTCCTCTAGGATTCCAACCAAAACCAGATGCTAGTTTAGATCCCCATATTTACATGGAAGACCAAAATAAAAAACAGATTTATTAAGATTATAGACCTTCATAGATAAGCTTTAACGCTCATATCAATCTGCCAGTCTCTGTTTCTCTCAAGCACACAGATATAATCCAAACACCGGCAGTTGCAGACAACACACTTTTCTGCTACATCTGTTGAAGCTCCAGGAAAAATAAGCTCTTTCTAAGCATGAGGAAGGAAACGTGAGAGACATGAAATAATAGAAAAATATAAATAAAATGAAAATGTTTAAAAAAGAATTACAGTAATTGCAGTTTATACCTGCAGTTAACTTGAATAAAAACACCCTTCATGCCTTCAATGTAGAACTAGGCAAAGCTAGACAGACCTTTTTCTCAAATATTATAAACAGCAAATTTAACAACACACACCCTCTTTTTGCTAATGTAGAGAGATTAACAAACCCCCCAAGTCACATTCCCAGTGAAATGCTCTCAGACAGTAAATGCAGTGAGTTTGCTTCTTTCTTCTAAAAAAAATCTATAATATCAGAAAGGTGATCAGCACATCTTTGAGTTGCGCTGAGGTCAGACAGATCAGACCACAACCTCAGAAATTAGTCATTATGTCTGTTTTCGAAGCAATTAATGGTAACATTCTGGAAAAAACAGTACAGCACCTTAAAACATCAACCTGTGCCCTTGACACACTTCCCACATATTTTTAAAGTGTGTTTAACTGTTTAGATGCAGATCTCCTAGAATTGGTAAATTCCTCACTTCTTTCTGGGACTTTTCCAAAGTCCCTAAAAACTGCAGTTGTTAATCCCTTCCTGAAAAAGAGCAATTTGGATCACACGGTACTGAGCAACTACAGACCAATCTCAAATCTCCATTTCATAGGCAAGATTATTGAAAAAGTTGTTTTCAATCAGCTGAACAAATTCTTAAGTCAAATGGACACTTTGACAATTTTCAATCTGGCTTCCGACCAAATCACAGTACAGACAGCGCTCGTAAAGATAATAAATTATATTCGCCTCAATACAGATACAGGCAAACTATCAGTGCTGGTACTACTCGACCATAGTGCTGCATTTGACACTGTCGCCCACATCATACTTCTTGACAGGCTGGAAAACTGGGTTGGGCTTTCTGGGATGGTCCTAAAATGGTTCAGGTCATACCTAGAAGTGAGAGGTTACTATGCGAGTATAGGCAACAATAAGTCTGAGTGGACATCCATGACATGTGGAGTCACACAAGGCTCAATTCTCGTGCCACTCCTATTCAACCTGTATATGCTCCCACTGAGCCAAATAATGAGAAAAAACAAATTACTTACCACAGCTATGCGACGACACCCAGATCTACTTAGCCTTATCGCCTAACGACTACAGCCCCATTGACTCCCTATGCCAATGCATTGATGAAATTAACAGTTGGATGTGCCAAAACTTTCTTCAGTTAAACAAAGAGAAAACTCAAGTCATTGCATTTGGAAACAAAGATGAAGTTCTCAAGGTGAACGCATATCTTGATGCTAGGGGTCAAACAACTAAAGATCAAGTCCGGAATCTTGGTGTGATTCTGGAGTCGGACCTTAGCTTCAGTAGTCATGTTAAAGCAATAACTAAATCAGCTTATTATCATCTTAAAATAAAAATATGAGCATATTACGCCAGTCCTCAAGTCTCTACACTGGCTCCCAGTCACATTTAGGATAGACTTTAAAGTATTATTACTGGTATTTAATCATCCAATGGCCTAGGACCTAAATACATTGCAGATATGCTCATTGAATATAAACCCAACAGACCACTCAGATCATCAGGATTACATCAGCTAGAGATACCAAGGATTCACTCAAAACTCGGAGAATCTGCTTTTAACTACTATGCCAGCCGCACAGTATTCACCTTTAAATCCAGACTCAAAACACATCTGTGTAGCTATGCATTTACTGAATGAACACTGTGCCAAGTCCAAACTGATTGCACTATATTATATATGGTTCGTTCAGTCTCTTTTATTTCTTAAACTGTACTATTTTTCTAATTAGGGTTCAACTACGAAGTGGTAGAACCCTATTGTTTTTGTGTTGAATGGTTATTATTATTATTATTATTATTATTATTATTATTATTATTATTATTATTATTAGTTGTCTGCCATGCCATTAAGGTCCGCCTACAAAAAATTTCCACCATTTTGATTTTTTTTAAATACACATTTTTGACATCTTCTCCTAAACCGTAGCTCCGATTGCCATCAAAATTTCAGTGAATCATCATTGGACCAAGTTTATTAAAAGTAAGATAAAGCATGTTGATTACTTTTCAAGTTATTGACCAATGAACTTCAAAAGGGGCGTGGCTCTCGACATAAATGAATACAAATCAGCAACTGTAAGGCTAATCATCACAAAACTCACTGGATGTGTTCAGATAAGTTCCTAACATATACTCAGACAGTTTTATATACCTTTACCACTAAGGGGCGCTACAAGCGCAAGATAGGTGAGTGCCACTACACAAATGTTACTAGTAATTGTATATTCAATCTCCAATTATGACAAATCTCTTAATAAGTAACTGAACCACACCTTGCAAGTCTCATTCAAATTTACCACTAGGGGGCGCTTTAAATGTATAATAACTGCACGTGGAATGACATAAATCAAGCTATAGATCATAAAAATGATAGCATGTTTCATAACAATGTTGAACCTTGTGTGAAATTACTTTGAAGTCGCTATTGAGAAAAAAAGGGTTGAACCCGCAAATCGCCGCTTGCGGCTATATTCTTTTTAATTTTTATTTTAATTGCTTTAATTTTATCTTTAATTTGTTTTACATTTTTATGTTTTCCTGTTTATGTAAAGCACCTTGAATTGCCATTGTGTATGAAATGTGCTATATAAATTAACTTGCCTTGCCTTGAATATTGGCACACTTCCAGAAACTGAGCATACATGAATGCAAAGTATAAACAACACAATGTGTCATTTCTTGGCAGAGCTATATACTTTCATTTAAACACGATCATTGATCAAACAAAACATTTCACTCAGTAGTGAAAAACACAAGTTTCAAAAGGATTGTCAATACTACAATCAATATGTGTGAAGCCTCCCTGGTGTTGATATCAGCACTGAGCCTTGGCAGACACATTTAAGAGTGATCTTGGACCACTCCTCTACACAGCACATAAAGATCCTCAATTAGGGCCTGATCACGGATTTCAGACAAACGTGAAATTAAACAAACTAGGGGAAAACAAAATCTATATTTTTCCATCATTCAAATATAGATCCTTAACTCTGAATTTGGAGGGTTAGTAACCTAATCATTTGCCTTGCCTTGCTCGGGACCCCCTTGATGGCCTGGGTGCCGATGAGCTCGATAAAATTCATGGTTGAGCGTGCAGCTTAACAAGACGTAATTACAAATGGTATATCACAAAATTTTGGGGAGAAAAAGCCAGTCGGTCCGTCACTGTGGTCAGGCGTTCTGTCTATGGAAAGCCATTTTTGTCAAAATTAAATGAATAAATAGGGCTATGAAACAAGTCCTGAAATAAATAAATGACACAATAAATATATAAATATATAAACGCAGTCCAATAAAATAAATAAATATTTTTTTTTATTTCATAATGGTGTTTTTCAAAGGAAACCTTTTATTTATTTCAGGGGACTTTTATTTCATAATTCCACTTTTATTTATTTCAAGGCAGTCTTATTTCATAATGACACATTTCTTAATATCCATTTGTTATATTCAAATGAATGGGGCGTGGTTATCTCACAGATTCAAACACACAGCACCCGTATGTTTGACCATTGAAATACTCGGGCGGATAAGTGATCTTGAAAATATAGAAATAGATTTCTAAGTTTTAAATAGTTTGGGAGCGATTGAGCTCTGTGTTCGTGTGGAAGATGTCATAAGCTTATGAAGATATGATCGCTAACTATGTGTTATCTGGTCTATCAACTCGAGATATCGGTGATCTGTTTGGTGTGTTACCCAGCACAATTCAGAGGAGATCTCTAAATCGTGCTTTGTGACACACCAAACAGATCCGCGATTTCTCCGTTTGACAGATCGATCTCCTCTGCATCATGCTTTGTGACACACCAAACAGATCCGCGATTTCTCAGGTTGATAGACCAGACAATAAAGGTAGCGAGCATATATAATTTGCAATTTCCATAGGCAGAGGACCCACACCTGTGCTTGAAGGTTCTATAACATCTTCCACACAAAAACAGTGCTCAATCGGTCTTAAACTAATTAAAACTTTGATATCTATGTCTATATTTTGAAGATCACTTATCCGCCCAAGTTTTTCAATAAAGTCTTCAATACGGGTGCTGTTGATTTGGTTTGAATCTGTGAGATAACCACGCCCCATTCATTTGAATATAACAAACGGATGTTATGAAATGTGCCATTATGAAATAAGACTGCCTTGAAATAAATAAATGTAGAATTATGAAATGTAAGTCCCCTGAAATAAATAAAAGGTTCCCTTTGAAAAACGCCATTGTGAAGTAAATAACAATTTATTTTATTGGACTGCATTTATATTTGAGTAGTTATATATTCATTGTGTCACTTATTTATTTCAGGACTTATTTCATAGCCATATTTATCTATTTAATATTGACAAACATCACTTTCCATATTATGTCTGTCGTCAAGCATTTTGTATTCTGATGATTTTGTTCTAACTTTATTGTTCTTAAGGTTTGGTTTTTAATGACATTTTTGTACCTGTTTCTTACAAAGATTTCCTGCGCAATCTTTGGTACGTAGTTTGGCATCATCAAGTTTAGATTTGTCGTGGACTGTGTGTGTGTGTGTGTGTGTGTGTGTGTGTGTGTGTGTGTGTGTGTGTGTGTGTGTGTGTGTGTGTGTGTGTACGGAGGGCTGTGGCTGTCATTTGAAAAAAGGTAGTTAACTACACACATTAATTGTTTACAGAAAAAAAATATTTATATAGAAAACATTTAGTTATCGGTTTATTGCTAATCTTCACCCTGAAAAAAAGCCAAATGATTGCCAGGTCCCAAGTTTGACACAAATTGTATAAAATGTCTCCTGCTGCTTTAAATCCACCCTGGCAGAGGTACCAGATAATCTGCCAACAGTAATAATCTAATTTGAGCATTTAAGTGATTGTCTCTCAGTTCATTGCCAGCTCTGTTTGCATTGAAAATACTCTGTCTAAATAACAACTTCTGAATACTACAGATGTAAAGATGTCCTTGCTTCAGTTAGCTGTGTCACTGCAAAACCAATGTTTGAATCCTGCTCACAGATTAGCTCAGTAGTTATCCAGCATGGTATGGCTTTATGGGGATTAGTATTCCAAAATGTTGGCTTTGCCTTTCTGCGCTCTAGCAACTTGTGGAGCTCAATCGTAGTAGAAGGCCGGAGAGGATGTTTTCTCCAGAGCAAAGGAATTCCAAGTTTATTTTCCTGGTTATTCAAGCAGAGTGATAAAAATCTGAATAGCATCGAATGATGTAATCTAGGTGAACACATCATATCTCAACTGTCTCAGGTCCACTGGGAGTGGCAGCGTTGAAGCCTTAATTACAAAACTGAGGTTGAGGTTTGTTAGGTTAACTGTCACAGCCTGGACATAATCTGTACACATGACCCAGTTGCTGCTGAGTAACCACAGAACCAGGTCATCAGCATGCTTCAGCCACTTTAATACTGTGAGGATTGTTACTGCTGCCTATTCTTAGTTTGCCATTTCATGTGTGGATGGTAACTATACATTTGTTTTGTTGTTAAGTAATTTGATAGAAATTCAATCAGACTTCTGCTCAGAACTTTGTTCCTCTGAGAAATTACACTGGTCTTTTATTTATGGTCCTGCAGAGAATATACCAAGTTCATGCTTTCTGTCTCTCCCTCCCACTCCCCGCCTGTCTGTCTCTCTCTGTCTCTCTCTCTCCCCCACTCTAGCCTACTGTAGGTAAGGTTAGACAAATTCCCCCATCTCAGTGAAGGTCAGCATTGATTACCTCACCCTCTCTCTTTCCATCACACACAATAAAAACACATACTGTATTTATGCTCTGATGTTTGTTTTGGGGAATGTGCAGAAATGGCTCCAACAATGGCTTCTCTCTTTGAATAATCAAAAACTGCAGCATTCGTAATGAGAAAGTTGGATGCAAGACAAACAATAAGAGTAACTAGGAAAGTATGCCAGAGTGCAAAAAAATATGAGACAGTAAGCCACAGAAAGGAAATAGGATATGGGAAGATGCCAGGATGAAAGAGAGGACATCAGCATCACAGAGTGTGTGTGTGGCTGCTGTTTCATGGTGGGGAGTATTTCTGACAGTCGCAGTATTGAGTCTTCACAGCTGCATAGAGAATCCTGTTTTCAAATTGAGCGTGATGAGAGGCTGAACAACTGTAGAGCTGGTGAGCAGGCGGGTGAGCGGGCGTGCATCCATCTGTACCACAATATCAGCCAAGGCAGCTCTAGTAAACGACACATCACTCACAACATTGACAAGCAAGCAATGACAGAGTGAAAGTGAGAGAAAAACAATAAATGACATGGACTAAAAGAAGTACTGTAACCGTGTCAAAGTAAAATAGAGACATTTTGAAGTGAGGTAGTCCTGCTGGTGTAGTTTTCTACATATGGTAGACTGACAAATCTCCGCCAGCGTCCAGGAGTGTTTTTGATCTGTTGGGCTGTTGTTATGAAGGTTTTGTTCACCATAGAGTATTCTCCGGTCATCCACTACAATGGTTTTCCTCGGTCTACCGGGACTTTTGGCATACTTCACTAGATAATTGTTCACCAGATAATCTTTTCCAACCAAATTGTTGACTTGGACATGCAACGTTTTATTTTTCAATGTTCCTGATTGAATTTCATTTCTAAATTCAGGTTAATTTGCATAGAAGATGGCTGAGGTAAAGGGCCAGTAGATCATCATCAGGGAAGATAGCCAGCGTCTGGTGATTTCAATGCATTGCAGACTTCAACCAGTCATTGCATGCAAAGGTGATGCAACCAAATATTGACATTTATTACTTTATTCTACATTATGTTAAAATATCCAATGTTTTTTGGTGCCAAAAATCAGGGACCATATACAAAAGATGCTGTCATTTCTGACCAGTTCATCCAATATATATATATATATATATGAATATAACCTCAAATTAAAGCTGACAGTCAGCACTTCAACCTCATTGGCATTGTATCCTTTCAAAATCAAAAGTGCTAGAGTACAGAAACAAAATAACAAAAAATGTTCACTGTCCACTGAATTATGGTGTTCACTGTATATAGTGTACACAAGTAGGGATGGTCAAATAGTAGGTTTATGCAAAACAATACCTGTTTGTTGCTTTGTAATGGCATTTTAGCAGCTGCTCTCTTATACTGATGAATATGTCTGGCAGAAACCTTCCTCATTATACCTTTATCTGCACAAACCCATCTGTACTCTGAATCTGACACAAATCTCTTCACAGTACGATGATCAAATTTAAGTTTTTGTTAAATATCTAATGTTTTTTTATACCTTTTCCAAGGCATTGCACTATTTGACACTTTTCCTCAGCAGAGAGATCTTCTTTCTTTCCCATATTGCTTGAAACCTGTGGCCTGCTTAATAATGTGGAACGTAGTTTCTTTAATTGGGTTCACCTGGCAAAGTAAATATCACAGGTGTCTGAGATTGATTTCAGTAATCCGAAGAGCCCAGAGACTATACCATCCATGAGTTTGATTGAAAACTAAATATTTAAAATGTACTACACTTAATTCTAATTTGCATAGTAATTTGGAACTCAGTGTGCTTAACAGATGTATGCAAAAACTTTTAGAAAAAATAAAATCAGTGAGCTTCACCTTTTTGGCGACAGGGTGCAATCGATGGCAGGACGCTTGGTTCTAGGAATTGAGTACAGGGGGTAACGGTCGCCATGGCGAATCATCACCTGGACAGAAAGCAGCTTGTAGTCCACAGGGCTGTGGCCTGGGTGGGGAGAGCACAATGCTTCATCATCATCATCATCATCATCATCATCATCAATGTATAAACTAGTTGTAGCTGTCACAGTCTAGTAATATTAATGTGTTAGATTATAATGAACCAATATTATAGCTCCCTGGCTGACTGCTATGTAAATGACAGTTATTCATTTTTGTATTTGTGAAGATTTCTTGTTGCATTTTTTGTATTTCCCTGAAATCCTGGCTGATTGGTGTTCTGAACAACACTATGGTGTGAAGGTCAGCACCTTTGTGGCAGCTTTTGAGTAGCATCAACCATAACTACTCAGTAATACAAATGTCAACAATGTGTTAGTATGGAGAAGGGGCAATCTAGCCATCATAAAGCTGAAGAACAGAGAAGTTTAGAGACAGTGAATTGTTTATCTGTTTATTTCCCATTTTCCAGTGAAGTCCACACTAGTTGATTGTCGAAGTCATACAATCCAAAACTCCAAAATGTATTTTTTACGCAAAAAAAACTTGACTGTAACGTGACACTTCCCTTCACAGCTGCCAACAGTTTGAGAGTTCAAAAGTCATTTTCATAATGAGTATATGGTCTCAATTGGTAGATTTAAGACTTCTGCAATTTATCATGAACCTCATTTTTTGAGTTATGGTCTCCTTGATTTTAAAATGATTTTAAAATCGTAAATAAAGGGGCATTTGGGGCGTGGTTATGGCATTCGGTTGTACAACAAGACACACAAAACACTTGGCATTTTAGTTTTTCCGGTAAGTAACGTGACATTTTGTTTTAATACTGTTTTTCGTTAGCATTCCAGTTACAGTAATATCAGTTAGCTAGCTAGATTACTTCTTCATGGTCTAAAATCGTCACATCCGCTACCAAGTATGGAGGACCGAGTCTGCCAAAATAAGAAATAAATAAATAAATAAATAAATAAATATATGCATGAATAAAAATATTTGTACATAAAAATATACATAAAAATAGAAAATTATACAATTATTAATCAATATTATTTCCCTATTTATTTATTTCCGTGATCATTTATTTCAGTTTTTATACATTTTTATATTAATTTATTTCCATATTCTTTTATTTCTGTATTTATTTATTTCTGTATATATTTATTTCTGTATTTCCAGATCCTAAAGCTAATGAGGAGGCTGTCAATCAAAGCATGTCACGGTGTCACCTTTTTCCCATTGGTTGATCGTATCAGAGTGTGAAGATCGATTTTACATGCCTAGATTACTACGTTCGTAGGCGTCATATTTCGATATACAATTCCGTTAATGCCGGAGCAGTCGGACGCCCTTCTCGTTGTAGCCTATCCATTTCATCAAAGAATAGAACCGCCAGTGCAATGTTCCGTTGTCGTGAAAACACACGCACACAAACACACCAAGTCACC
>JACXGM010029930.1:0-13479 GCA_016801145.1 Umbra pygmaea
TCAGGTCCGTTTTCATATTTTGCACCTTGAGCATATCTTTTGCACATCTGTTGTGTTAAAATTGTCAATTTGAATACATTTTTTTTAAAGAAAGTTATGGAAATATTTCTTAGTCTGTTTATCCGATTCATCGATTCATCGAAGAAATAATCAACCGATTAATCGATTATCCAAATAATCGTTAGTTGCAGCCCTAGTATTATGTTACCTGGTTGAACAGGATGTAACATTTTCAGGTGTATTATGTTACCTGGTTGAACAGAATGTAACATTTTCAGGTGTATTATGTTACCTGGTTGAACAGAATGTAACATTTTCAGGTGTATTATGTTACCTGGTTGAACAGGATGTAACATTTTCAGGTGTATTATGTTATCTGGTTGAACAGAATATAACTTTTTTAGGTGTATTATGTTACCTGGTTGAACAGAATGTAACATTTTCAGGTGTATTATGTTACCTGGTTGAAGAGGTGAGTCAGCCTCATCCTCCATCTCTGGTACCAGGCAGCACCTTCTCCCATGTCCACCAGCTCATCCATCTGCTTCACTGTCTTGATGGTCGTCACCTGGAGGTATTGTCAACAGCTCCCAGTCATAATGTGTAGCTCAGCAGGTAGAGCAACATCAAGGTTTACTGTACATGCACTACTGTAAATCAGTTTGTTTAACACTGTCCGCTAAGTTTAAATACATAAATCCATAGAAATATAGTGATGTCTGGTCATTGTTAAGTTAGTAAGACTGCCGGTCCAACCATCATGAAATGTTAGCTTTAATAGAGATGCCTTTCTGAATTTTCTCAGCCATTTACTTGGTATTTTAAATGTACACACTTCACTGAGTTCTGTCCAAATTGCAATTTGAAGTTTGATTTGAAAGCAAATTAATGTTGCAGTAATTCACCTACTTCCCATGTGCCTCTTTCGTTAAAAAAGAAATATAGATAATTATGTAGACAACAAACAAAATCTTTTTGAGGAAAATCCTTGAAATACCATTAACATTGTCAATGAATAGCCTTATGTTGAGGTAACAGTAACATTTAGCACAGTCAAACACCCCCCAGCTAATCAATGGCGCCCCTTAACACTCATCACAGCTTAATTCTAAAAGCTCAACATTCTCAAATCACTGGTAGATTTGTTTCATCTCCCTTGTTTAGGTTGGGTGAAAGGTGCGCTAGCAGACTGCCCAGTTTGTGTTCGTGTGTGTGCATGTGCAGTCGTGTCACTCACAGTAAACACCCTCTCTGGGTAGCCTTTGGCCCTCATGTTAGTATCATGGACTTGCTTCAGTATCATCCAGGCCTCGTCATGTTTCCCATTCTACAAAATAAAAAAGTAATGCTACAGTAGGCTGTATATATAAAAGAATAAACACTGAAACCAACTATTCTAAATGATACTCTTTTACTCATAAACTACAAAACAATACTTGATTACTTTGTATTTAAAAATAATAATTTATAGCCTGAAGTATGAGTGCAAAATATGCTTTACAAATACTTGTCAGTCAATAATATTATTGGATCTCACAGCTGCCTTTGATACGGTGGATCACGACATCCTCATTGCGAGGTTGGAACACTGGGCTGGGATAAAAGGGACTGCACTACAGTGGTTCAGATCCTATCTCACAGACAGAGCCTTTTCAGTCACTATGGGCACTTTTTCATCTCTTTCCTCTGGGGTTCCGCAAGGGTCAATTTTGGGGCCGACTCTTTTTAATCTATATATGCTCCCTTTGGGAGATATCATTAGAAAACACAATATGTTGTTTCATTTTCATGCCGATGACACACAAATGTATCTCCCTTTGAAACCCAATGATTCTGTTCAACCTCTCTTAGACTGTATAGCAGATATATGAAAGTGGCTTTCAAGTTACTTTCTCCAATTGAATGAGAGAAATTTGGTCCAGCTGGTTCTAGAGCCAGTCTTCCTAACAGTATCTGCAATTTTTTCCCCAAAGTCAATTCTCACGTAAGGAATCTCGGCGTCATCATTGACCCGGACCTTGGATTAGTTAAGCAGAGTAACTCAGTGGTAAAAAACAGTTTTTATCAGTTATGACTGATTTCTAAGTTTAAATCTGCATTGTCTTTTAAAGACCTTGAAACAGTTATTCATGCTTTTATCACCTCACGTTTGGATTATTGTAATTCCCTTTACTATGGTCTACCCCAGTCCTCTCTCTCCCGTCTTCAGATGGTGCAGAATGCTGCTGCCAGACTTTTAACATTCACTAGGAAGTTTGACCACATTTCCCCAGTCTTGGCCTCTATGCACTGGCTTCCTGTCCAGTATCGAATACATTTTAAAATGTTATTGTTTGTTTTTAAAGCTCTTAATGGAAAGGCCTCTTTGTATATCTTGGACCTCATACAACTACACACACCCATTAGGACAATGAGGTCTGCGGATAAACTTCTTTTATACTCCCCCCGGTCACGCTGCATACGTACAGGTGATAGAGCCTTCTCAGTTGCCGCTCCTAGAATCATGGAATCAGCTTCCCCTTTCCATTAGGCAGGCTCCTTCATTGACTGTTTTTAAATCCAATCTTAAAACACACTTGTATGCATTAGCGTTTGCCACTACCTCTTGAGTGATTATATTTATTTTATTGACTGTTAGTTTTTTGTTTTATTATGTATTCTATGGTGTATTTATAATTCTGTTCAGCACCTCGGTCAGCCGTGCTGTGTTAGAGTGTGCTTTATAAATAAAATGTACTTACTTACTTACTTACTAATAATCTATTACTCAATCCAATAATTATTGTAAAGAATATTTGGGACTTACTTTTCCTTACATTAACGTATGGTATGTGTCATAGGTCTCATTTAGCTCTTATTACAGTCGACACTTAAAGCTGCACTCTGTAACCTTCCATTCATGTGTCCTGTTGGGCCAAATTGTACGTATATTTAAAAAATTACTTTATATATACACCAGCTGCGGTCAGTGGATCTTAATACAGGGACAATAAAATCAATTTCCGGAAAATACACATTATTTTGTCCATAATATGCTTTTGTTTCTAGTTAGATATTGTGAAATGTTGATTTTGCTATTCTACTATTTAGTATTTTTTAAGTTGATATTTTCAACCCCTGTATCCAAAATGTACTAGTCCTAAAACATAGTTTTTGTATTTTCTTTTGTAGTCTTCGAAAAGTTAATAGTGCAGATTTAACTTGAACAATGGCGTTAAAGAGGAGTGTAATTGTTTTCCTTAAACTTGATAAGGTGTTGTATTGTTACAAGTTTTAAACCTTGTAATGTATTGACTGATGGTTAATTATTGCTGCCTTCTTGGCCAAGTCTCCCCTGAAAAAGAGAGTCTATGTCTCAATGGGAGGTTCCCTGGTTGAATGGAAAAAAAACACAAAAAAACAAAGGTGAACATTAGAGACAGTTTATCACTGTCAGGAATTCAGACTACCTCCAGAAAGAACCGTGGGCTTTCGGGCATGGTAGTTAGGGCAGAGATCGCTGCCACGGAAGGGAAGGCACAGACTAACACAAACACACGCCAGCTGTGGAACTGGTACGCTGAGCCCATCTGGAAACTCCAGCCTGGAACCGGGGCAGAGAAGCAGAGGTTTAGAAAGCAACAGCACAGAGGACGGGCAGGCTAGCTGGTTAATGGACTCACCATAGTGCGGAATGATGGCCCAGGCCATCGCTGAGGCATAGATTCCTCCAATCATCCAGAACATGCAGAGCCAGCTAAGGTGCTCCCCTCTCTTCTCCTGGGCCAGGAACTCAGAGTAGTAGGAGAATACGATGGGGATGGAGCCTCCAATACTGCAGACGAGAGAGGGAGAGATGGGACGTTTGGGGAATGGGCCAGTCAGAATAATGAAGTGAGGTTGACAGGGGGACAGCAATACAGGACTTCCTACAATTACGTAGTGTTCTAGAGGAGGCATTGTCATGGAAGTAGGGGTGTAACACCTAGTTCCTTACCCCACGCCAGAGAGTAGACGGCAGAAAAGAAAGGAGCTGTATCCTTGAACGAAGGAGGAAAAGAAGGCAAATACACTGTTGATGGAGAGGGAGATGAGGAGGGTCTGTCGTCGTCCAATCCGGTCTGCCAGGCCGCCCCACACAAAGGCCCCTACCATCATCCCCAGATAAACAATTAGACCTGAGAGACAGAGAGGGGAGACAAAACACCAGGATATGGATGAAGGAGAGTGGAAAAACCGGTCGCTCCTACATTTCAAGTTCATGGTGCATCGATACATTTATTGCCAATTCACTCGGTTTAGTTCTCCTTTCATCTAGCTTAGATAATGAGACCGACATCAGACACATAGAAAGTATTACCGCCTGTTGTACCACATGTATTGCGTACTAAGTGCATTTCTTATTTCTATGTACTACTTAACATTACTGCACATCAGAACCAAAGATTGGTGTAGCGGGGGGTCCACATGGCATAGTGGGCTAGGTCGCTGCATTGGAGGACAAACTACAGTGCATCCGGAAAGTATTCACAGCGCTTCACTTTTTCCACATTTTGTTATGTTACACCCTTATTCTGAAATTGATTCAATTCATTATTTCCCTCAAAGTTCTACAAATAATACCACATAAAGACAATGTGAAAGAAGTGTTTTTGAAATCTTAGCACATTTCTAAAAATAGGGAAAAAAGCACATAATTATTCACAGCCTCTGCTCAATACTTTGTTGAAGCACCTTTGGCAGCAATTACAGCATCAAGTCTTTTTGAGTATGATGCTACAAGCTTTGCACACCTATTTTTCGGCAGTTTCTCCCATTTTTCTTTGCAGGACCTCTCAAGCTCCAGAGATGTTCAATCGGGATCAAGTCTGGGCTTTGACTGGGTTGATAGAGTTGTCGTGTAGCCAGGGCCATTTCTAGCACCGGGGCTGACACGTTCGCTTGGCAACACCTTATTATACCGGCAACATAAACTCAAATTTAGTGAAAGATATAATACCAACTTGTCCGAAAAAATTAATTACAAATTAAAAAACAGAATCACTGAGTTGGAAAAAGAATCACCTCCCTCCTAAAAATGACGTGTAAACCCAACCAGGTGTAGTAAATCACCTTCTCAATAGCACACAAAGCCAATTGAATTTTAACTGTGATCAACTGTGGTCATTTTGATTAGTCCCAACAGACTAAAGGCTGTAATTAAAGCAAAAGGTGGTTCAACAAAATATTGAAACAAGGGAGTGATCGTTTTTTCAACTCTGTTTTTTATTTTTTTCTGACATGTTGGTGTTATATCTTTCACTTGGATGTTATAGGTTGCTCTGAGTAAATACAGCTAAATGAAACAAAAACTGTGTCTGTCTTCATTTCAGGCTGCAAAGCAACAAAATGTGATTATTTTACATGGGGGTAATTCTTTTCTATACCCACCTGTATGCACAAGAAAGAGTCTGTTACAGAGCGTACACAATCTCAACTGTTTGAACAGGAGGCACAACAATATAACAGTAATCGGTGCTCTATAGCGGCACAGGCGCTTTAGCTAAATACAAAGAGCATATGCCTAAAAACTCAAACCAAATGACACTCTCCTCACAACTCACAGTAACAGAATATACAGCTCCCAGACCTCAGCCTGACAACATCACAATCTAACAATGAACAGAGTACTAGTTAACCTCAGCTGATAGAAATTAGACTAAACAAGCCCTATATTCCCATCATACAACAGAGACCAGGTAGTCACTATAGGAGTACAGAGGGTGGTGCTAATCGTACTATCTAGTATCTACATATAATGAAACAGTAATCAACAGTACATCAGCCCTGGACTATAACAAAAGGAACACAACTATACACAATACAAAATGAATGAATACAACTACACGTATATAAACACGTGAGTCCATATCTCAGTTTAATGTCCCACCCTTGGACACCTGTTACAAAATATGACCTTCTAATGCTGCAAATTGAACAAATTATCATTTTCTGTTCTTTACAACCTATAAAATGTTTTGAAATTCTGTTAATAATTTGGAACAGTGCATTTAGAGTTTTTTACTTTTGAAAAAATACTGTTTTCATTGGGTGGTTTGTTCAATGAAATTCGACTTATACCCTAACGTTTGGTGACTTGAAAATTATATTGACTGTCATTTGCATCGACTATTTAGGAAAATCGGTGTAAAATACAATTTGCATAATAATTTGGAAGGCGGTGTAATGACTATTACTGAAAAGTAAAAAATCAAGCAATGAGACACTTGACACACGTCTAGTCTGATGTTAGAAAATGATGCTAACTTAATGTTTCCAATTATTCTTTGGAAGATTGTAAGAACTAAAAAGTGTGAAATAACATTTCCTTCATCTGTTTCTCTCCATATCAGTGAAACTGACACATCCATTAGCAAAATTTTATAACACATCTTAGTTCAAACATAGGGTCCCTTGTTGCCTTATGCTAATTTCCTCTTAGCAAAAGAAATAAACGATCCAATTCCTGAAATAGCCAGTTTTTTGTCAATCATGGTGCCCATTTTTATCCAGTAAGACAGTGGTTGATACAAGACCCGCGTTGCCCATCCTCAGTCTTGTGACACTGGGTGACTCATAAGCACACACCAGCCTGGTAGCAAATAACAGCCAGGCACACACACACACACACACACACAAATAAATGTACCGGTAATCTCTTCCCCATTCCCTGTCCCTGTCTCAACCCCATTGACTTCCTGTCAGTAGCCCTAACACTGGCTAAGTGCCCAATCACACCAAGACAGTCCTGCGAGCACTATGATTAATTTAGGAACGAGTTCTCTACTCTCTGGGTGTCTGATATCTGAATATCCCCTCTGTCTGTGTGAGAACTTCTCAAATGCTTATTGAAGCTGATTATCATGTAACCATAAAAATATGGATGAAAATAACTCACAGGTTTGTTATAATTGATTATTGGACTTATTGTGTCATTGTGAATGATTTCTATAGTTGACGAATTGAAGTTGTATAGCATTTTTATGGGCTGAAACTGTGCATATAAATTATTGATGGAAGCCATTTTGTGCCGAATGCTTGGTTTTTCACCACACGGAAAGCTATCACAGTGACAGCACCAAATCATATTAAAACACTAACACAGCCCTTCTGTTGCTAAGTGGCAGCCTAGTGTTGGTCAGGCAAACAGTTAGAGGGGTCCCTTGACACAGATATGGACACAAGCCTTTAACGGATCCATCACAGAGCCTAGAATATCAGATCTATCTAGAGGTTAGGTTGGTAATTAGAGTGTCAGGTGAATGCAGGGTCTGTGCTAACGTTGAGAAAGCGTTGTCATAGTGCTGCTGTATATCGTTGTACCAGCACTGACAGTAGAGCAGTGCAGTGTTGTCAGTGAGTCATAGACCCAACGCATTCCTTTTTGAGTCCAGGACAACAGAGGTCAGAGAGGTGGAAGTGTGTGTGTGTGTGTGTGTGTGCGTGCGTGCATGTGTGCGTGTGTGTACCTATGTGTGCACATGATTTTGTGTTCAATGTTGAGATTAGGGTGAAGACAACATCTATCGTTTTGCAAGTAGTGTATACAACAGAGTGTATCTGTGTCTGTGTTTTGCAGTCTGCTTTGGTGAGTGATGGTGTGGAGTGATGGTGTGGAGTGATGGTGTGGAGTGATGGTGTGGAGATGCAGTTGTCAGCACCGTAACAATGGACCAGAGTGGCAGGAGGGAGCAGCTGATGATGGCTGGGCTTGATAGGCAGTACCACTGCAGCTGCAGCAGGCAGCCAGTGACCATGGAGGCTCTCCTCTCCATCTTCTCTCCAGCCTACTGGGCACTGCTATAGAGCATACACTAGCTCATACCCATACACCTCTATATGTAATTGGTATCCATGTAGCTGTTATGTTCTTAAGACATAAATGACCAAGTAAAAGGTCTACCCAGTGACCTTAACTGATCAATACAATAGAAACGATGAGTGTAAACCCACACATTCTGCACTTTATAGAATGATTTTGACCCCTGTGGCACAACTTCTGAAACACAGCCAAGTACCTTTAGTTTTTAAACGTCTGGAAAAGTATTTAGCTGTTTTCCAGAACTTGGATCACAGAATGTGTTAAAATAAAACTCTCTAAATTCATACTATACTGTGCAAAGGTCTTAGGCACCTGTACAGAAAATTCTATAAACTGAAGATGCTTTCAAAAATATTTAAATGAAAGTTCCTAAATATTAAACTTGTCACCATGCACTGGCTGATATACCAAAAAGGTTTTCCTCTGAAATGGGGTCTATAACAGAATTTTAGTTTCTTTAACAAAAGTATAAATAATTAGCTTTAGCATTGCATTTTATGATAAATGAAGGTTTGGAAATACATTCATTGCTCTTTTCTATTGTTTAAAAAGTATTGTATTAATAATTAGTAATTGGACAAATAAAAATAATCATGAATTAAATTGTGAGTTATAATACTTCGTTGCAAGCCATGTTGCTGAATCCACCTGCTGGGGCTTTAAATCACTGTGGGAGTTGTCAGTTTCGCTCCCTCAAAACTTGCGTTCTGTGGCATTGTGCTGTGTGATGAATCTGCACATTTTAGAGTGGCCTGTTATTGTGGCCAGCATAAGGCAAACCTGTGCAATAATCATGCTGTCTAATCAGCATCTTGATATGCCACACCTGTGAGGTGGATGGATTATCTCGGCAAAGGATAAGTGCTCACTAACACAGATTTGTGATCAATAATTGAGAGAAATAGGCCTTGTGTACATAGAAATAGTTTTAGATCTTTGAATTCAGCTCATGATAAATGGGACAAAAACAAAAGTCTTGCGTTTATATTTTTGTTCAGTGTATATCCATCTTTAAAATGTCACAGGTGTTTTTATGCCACTTTGGCTGCAACCCTTCTATGAAGTTTGTGGCGCATCTGTTGTCTTTCATTAACTCATGCATTCTCACCCACGTGTTTTCATAATTCATCTAAACTTTTGAGCTTATACACGCATGGTACGGATTTCCAAATCGTTCAATAAGCCTATTTTTCATAACACTGGTAAAAAGTAAAAATGCTTTTCTACTTGTATCATTAATGCGTCAGGAGAATCATTCAAAAGTTCAAAACCAGTTTATTAGGAATGTGCAGCAAAAGGGCCTGCTCCTACAAACATTCAGTCATGTGGCTGGGACTCCAGTATGTTAGTAACGGACACCCCCCTGGTTTTATCATGCATACTGTCTAGGGTTTACAGAGAGCCATGTGACAAACAAACAATATCCAGCCAGCAGCAGTTCTGTGGGTGGACACAGTTGGCTGACAAAAGACAACGAAAGACATGCAAGCCAACCAGCGGGCCACAAACAAGCTCATTAATAATGTTGTGTGCTGAACAGCACTTCTCAACACGCAACTCTCCAGTCCTTGTCACAAATTAATTATTGCAGCAGACAACCATATCGGACACCACCGCTATCAGCTGAAAAACGGCTTCACTGCGCACAGGTTAGAAGTGGAAACTCATAACCTGGTCTGACAAATCCTTGATGCCGTGGCGTCATGTTGATGGCATTGTTTAAGTTGCGTGCCAGTAGCAAATGAGCGATCCTTCCTGGTGTCAATGCAGCTATCAGGGTGTTGGGAAAGTTGGTGGTATTACAGTGATGAGAATGTTTTCCTAGCACAAGTTATGTTCCTTGATGCCACACCACAGTGTATATACAGTATATATAAGTGTACTTATTGGTGTCTAGGAGCAATCATTCATGGCTAAAGTTTACCCTTCATCACATGAATACATCCAGCCAGATAATGCCTGAAGTCCATAGATTGTATATATCACTGGATGTTACATGTGTGACGTCACCCATTGGTTTGTGAGATCTGATTTGGGCCATCAAATTTGCCGTTACGGGCGCAAACATCTTGGTTACGGATGTTACATTTTAGACGAGAGGGAAGAGTAATCTAGCTAGCTAAATTATATTAATTGTTATGCTAACGAAAAACAGTATTAAAACAAAAAGTAAAACAAAATGTAATGTTACTTACCCGGAAAAATTGAACTACCAACTCCTTTGAGTGTTTGTCGTACAACCGAAGGCCATAGCCACGCCCTAAACAGCCCTTTGCTTTATCGACGATTTTAAAATCAACAATACCATAATTTAAAAATTAACATCATTATATATTGCAGAAGGCTTAAATCTAGCGATTGAGACCATATACTCATTATGAAAATGTTTACTGAGTTAATAATCAAGTGACTCTCATTCTCATAGACTATTACAGAAACCGAGCTCTTTTGCAACCAGACGTATTGCCCCCAGCTGGAATTCAGAAAGAATCCAGGTTTAAGGAACTTCCTCATTTGCGTAACTTTGCCAAACCGGATGCTCAACCTGTGCTCAAGTCACATAGCAAAGCCTGTCTGCGGAGAGTAGCATGAACATGGTAGCAAGTTCAGTTTGATCTAACAGCCTCTGCACAATCCCATGACATTAACGCCTGCAGCTTGACGTTTACAGCAACTGTGTGATGCGATCCAAATCAACCTGTACCAAATTTTCTGACACCTTGTAGAATCCACATCAGACAATATCAGGCTGTTCTGGAGGTAGCAGGGGTCTTCTGGCGCAGTTCTACGTAGGTGTCAAAATTAATGTGGCCACTGAATGTACAACATCTGGCAAAAAATAACTATTGGCAACACAACTTCTAACACACAAAGAGAAAATGTAGATGTTGCACATTCAAATGTGCGTTCTGCCATGATACATTGTCATTAAAAATAAATATATTTCCATGTGGAGAACAGAAAACAAGGCTTGCATCATGTAGTGTCTATAAACTAACCGCTTGTCTTCCCCTAGACATGTTGGACCATTGTACTTGACTGATACCATAATCTACCTATCCATGTTGGTCTACTGCTCTTGTCAATACAGTCCGAAATATAAATCAGTATGGACAATAATCCTATTGTGCAACTTCTGTATATCTGCACTACTATGTGTAATGTATATGTACTGTATACACTGATCAGCCATAACATTATGACCACTGACAGGTGAAGAGAATAACACTGATAATCTCGTTATCAAGGCACCTGTCAGTGGGTGGGATATATTAAGCAGCAAGTGAGCATTTTGTCGACAAAGTTGATGTTTTACAAGCAGTAAAAATGGGCAAGCGTAAGAATTTCAGCGACTTTGACAAGGGCCAAATCGTAATGGCTAGATGACTGGGTCAGAGCATCTCCAAAACTGCAGCTCTTGTGGGAGGTTCCTGGTCTGCAGTGGTCAGTACCTATCAAAAGTGGTTCAAAGAAGGACAAGTGATGAACAGGCGACACGGTCATGGGCGGCCTAGGCGCATCGATGCAGGTGGGGAGCGAAGGCTGGCCTGTGTGGTCTGATACAACAGACTACCTACTGTTGCACAACTTACTGTTGTTCTTTTACAGCACGTGGATGGCTGGGTGCGTCTGCGTTTTTCCCTGAATAACACGTGGCACCTGGATGCACTATGGGAATAAGGCAAGCCAGTGGAGACAGTGTGATGGTTTGGGCAATGTTCTGCTGGGAAACCTTGGGTCCTGCCATTCATTTCGATGTCACTTTGACATGTACCACCTACCTAAGCATTGTTGCAGACCATGTATACTAGGGCAGCATGATTATGGCAAAAATGATAATCACTGTTATTTTGAACAATATTAAGATCACGATTAATTATCACGATTTGTTGATTTCAACCAAAAGAAATTTAATTGTTAAATAGGGTAATTATTACCAATGACAATATACAGAACGGACAGAGCCATGCCATTCATTTCTACGGAGACCAAGTGAAGCCACCTAGAAGCACTAGGTGCTTTCTCTAAGCATACGGTAATTTCTCTACTGTGCAACAGAAAGTCACGTGGTTATGACACAATAGTTAGCATATTTTTACAAAAACGGCTGCTACGGGGCCATAATGTTAGATACAAGGTAATGGAGCTTTTTATAAATTGTCCTGTTTCTTTAGAAGTAAACAATGGAAAAATAGAGTCTTTAAATGATTCGGATGTAAGTTTTTTTCGCTGTCAAGGTGACCCCTAAAATGAATGGGAGTCTATGGAATGCTAACGGAAGGTGGTGCCTTGTTAGCTTCAGAGTCTCACCATAGGTGCTTAGGTGCTTCAACTTCTGGAGCCTGGCTTTCCCCCTTGATTATAACTGCTTTCACATCCATATTGCAAGCATGAACAAAAAATAAATAAATAAATAAGGAATGTATGTATATTTTGTTGTTTTTTGCATATTGTCAAGCCCCCAGAGCTCCTGGACCAGTGTGCAATGATTGGAAGCCATACAAACAAGTCAAAATCATAATGCTGCACCCATTTCTCACTATATTTCTGTACATTTTTGAATTCCCAATTTCTCACCTACAAAAATTGTTGGTGTTGTGCATGATGATGTCCTACATCATTGCAGGGCTGTTATTATGTCATTTTCGCTTCCTAATTCCTGTCTGTAATATGTTTAGTAAATAAAATGACTGTCTAAAAAACAGGACCGACTTTGAGGCAGCATAGCTCCGGCTGTGTTTTATCTACAGGGCTGATCTTCTTCTTTCCAACGGTACAAAGATTTAGTTGCTAGCATGTATGGTTCGCGAGATAATCGCTCTAGAGCGTCGGGGGTTAAATATTGCTCGATCACTCAAAGTTGATCTTGGGAAGCTAAAATCGTGCTCGGGATTAAAATTTGATTAATTGTGCAGCCTTAGTGTACACCCTTTCATGGAAACGGTATTCCCTGAAGGCATTGGCCTCTTTCAGCAGGATAATATGCCCTGCTACAAAGCAAAACTGGTTCAGGAATGGTTTGAGGAACAAAACAACAAGTTAAATTTGTTGACTTAATCCCCATTTTCCCCAGATCACAATCCAATTGAGCATCTGTGGGATGGGCTGGACAAACATGTCTGATCCATGGAGGCCCCACCTCGCAACTTAGAGGACTAAAGGATATGCTGCTAACGTCTTGGTGCCAAATACCAGAGGTCTAGTGGACTCCATGCCTCGACGGGTAAGGGATGTTTTGGCAGCAAAAGGGGGACCTACACGATATTAGGCAGGTAATCATAAGGTTACAGCTGGTTGGTGTGTATATATACAGAACCCAGCATAAATGAGTACACCCCAACAGATGTCTCAGAAAATCATCTCTCTCTTCAGAATCAATACAGTCCATGGGATACTATACAATGAGATATTACAGCAACTCTGAATTATTGGTTGCAAATAGGGCTGAAACGATTCCTCGAATAACTCGAATAACTCGATTACAAAAATATGTCGAAACAAAATGACTTGACTCGAGTCTTCGTTTAATCAATGTTACCAACGTTGTATCGCGCACGGTGGTTCCGCACGGATGATTATTACTGCCGCACACCGGGCTCACGCTGCTAGCGACAATGACTCTGTCTATTTATTATATA
>JACXGM010029931.1:0-13479 GCA_016801145.1 Umbra pygmaea
GATACTGTCTGTAGAATGGCCTGTAGATACTGTCTGTAGAATGGCCTGTAGATACTGGCTATCAGACATAATGCTGGGTCATTTATATCCTCGCTTCTGTGTCCTTCCAGGTGACAAGGGTGTTGGTGGCCCGCTTTCTGCAACGCTCCAAACGTAACCTGCCATCCGCCACAGAGCATTCTGGGAACCCGGGACAGGGTCAGAAAAGGAGAGGCGGGTCAGAGAGTAACGGTGTTGGACACCTCCCCTTAGAGCAGGTATAAACAATCACACGCTGTCACACTCACTGACACTTGGACACACTCACCTGTCTGTCTGTCTGTCTGTCTGTCTGTCTGTCTGTCTGTCTGTCTGTCTGTCTGTCTGTCTGTCTGTCTGTCTGTCTGTCTGTCTGTCTGTCTGTCTGTCTGTCTGTCTGTATGCCTTGTTTGTCTCCAGGTGTTTCGTAACTCCTGGGGGCCAAGCCGAGGACCACATCGCGGTCACCACCACTCCCATAGCGACGGCCCCCACAGCTGTCGTCATGGCAACAGGCCGCCTGTGATGGAGGGCATTCACCTGCGCAGCTGCGGGGACTTAAGCTCCTCCTCCTCTGTGTCACTAAGGCGGATACTGACGGCCAACCCCCCCCACGGGTCATCAGGGGCGCTGCACACAGAATCTGCACTGTGAGGGGGATGGGTATGGAGGAAGCGAAGAGGCCAAACAGAGGGATAGAGGAGTGAAGGTAGACGGGGTTAGACAGGGTTACCACCATGTCCTGTTGAGCCGGTGACGGAGATGAACTCTGGTTACATAATATGGCCTTATTCCAATACGTTTGACATGAACCCTTCCTGATTTCCTGACAACGCTGCTCGGCAACTGCGCCTGGCCTTACACAGTGGTGCTTTCCTTTCCTGAACTTCGACCTTCTCCTGTCTAAAACACTTCCACTAGACACTGTGTGATCTGATGTCTCCCTAAGGGTTGAGGTCAGGGTGTTGGGGGGCCAAGCTTATCCTGTGTGTAGGGGACCCTTTCTCTGGAGCTGTGAACGTCGACCTCATGTGAACCACATACACTTTCTACTGAACACACTGGTTGGGCATGCTGCTCATCGAGTGTGACACTCAGTTTCACTGAGCTCAAACAAGTCTTCCACTTGTGAAACGGTTCACCCTTTTCTCCTCCAGAAATGTAGGGCCTGGCTCTAGGCCTGACTTTACCCTGATCGTTCCTTTACCAGACTCAAGATCTGAAAGCTTCTAAGCAAGTACAGATCATGTTGTGTGCATGCTTTTTTTTACTTCTTTACCTTAAACCACACATTATTGTGGGCTTTTTCCCTTCTCATTTGTCATTGTAGATCTTTTGTGATCTTAATGTTTTACTGGCAATACACATATACAGGTTTTTTTTAACAGTTTTTGAATGATCAACCAGGATTACGCTGGCAGGCACCCAACCTGCATTTATAGACTGTGTTGAGCAGTATCCGTGTCAGCAGCCCTTCAGCCAGGGCTCATATTCTAGTCATGGCACTCTGCCGGTATCCAGAGGTCCAGCATCAGACGGGTCAAGATGGTACAGCGCTGCCCAGGGAGAACAGGTGAATAGTCAAAAGGAGGTACCATGTCACATCACTAATTTCTCCTTGTGTAGGTCGGGGCCTGTAAAATGTATCATGGTGTTATAATTGATTAATGTGTAGCCTGCCACGCATTCAGCAACTATAAAGGCTGTGTCGAATGAGTAGTGTTATAAGAATCAGGTTGGTTTGACAACACGTGCCTGGAGGGATCATGTGATTGGCCAAAGAAAAAATGGACAATGTAACATCAGGAGGGGAATAAAGAGTAAGGAGTAAAAATAAGGAGTAAAAATTATTTATTTATTTGTTTTGGGGATTTGTCCCCAGTTTTGTCCCCTTTCAATTGGTCTTGTACAATTCCCCCTTTGTTGGTATCTCCGCAACTTTTGGACAGATGCGGGATGGCGAAGGGCGCTCCCATGGTTCACCTAACATGTCGCCAAGCCGGCCAATTCTTTTCGCACTGCTCATCTAACACTGAAGGCTTTAGTAAGCTCATGCATGGAATGACTACGCTTATAAAATATTCTTCCTCGATTGAACTTGCAGGCGGCAGATCTGCCCAAAAGCAGTCGCTGGAGAGAGATGTGGCAAGGTAGATAATTAGACTAGCCTAAATCCCGGGGAGCACTATCCCAATTCGCGCTGCTTCATGCTTTGATACATCCACCCAACTGGCTGGCACTGAGACAATTTGCTCTGCACTCTACGGGACCCCCTGTCTTAAACTGCTGGCCTGAATGTTACAGCTGTACCAACTTAAGCCAGCCACCCAGGCTAAATTTTTCATAGAGAACAGTAAACATAAAGCTATTATATTTTGTCCTGTTATGTGAAATACATAATGATATGATCTTACAAAAAATGTATCTTCTTGAATCTAACTTTAGTAATTGAGCACATGTAGCTTGTAGGTTTGATAGGACTGTAGAGAAATAACATCTGTGCACAAGCTTAATCTTTGACACAGAGTTGGGTCAGGGAATAGTCAGATCTACCGGTACATTTATTCTGCTGCAAAATGTCCTGGGAACAATTACAAACATTTTTCCTACTGACAATGAAAGTCCTAGTTTCAATAGCCTGCAAATTTTGTAGGTTCTCCTAGCATTATTTTTTGTGGTTTGTTTTCTTGAGGTAGATTAAAATGTAATTCTCCACTCCTTTTACCATACCTCTTCCATCGTTGTGCTGCCTTCTGTGGAAAATTTCTCTGAACTCTAAACGAACCCACCATCTATCCAAAACTCAAAACAAACATTCCATTACACTGATGTAATGCACGTTGCATCTTTACATTGCTGTACTGGCTCGTCTTCAATCTGTTTGCCCATCACATCTAAAAGAAAGACGGTGCACATTAGCAACTTTTTGGGTTGTTTACCTACTTCTGTTTATGATACAGCACTACAAAGCAATGCAAAAGTTGGAAAAATCCCAAAAGGGGCAACAGTGCATGCAGTGACGAGCTGCAGCCTGTTCCGGCAGCGGAACCGCAGTAAGGCAGGGTCTGCTGTTGGATGGACGTCCGCCAAAATGCATAAAATTTGAGGCAACTGTGACAACGACGCTGAAGTTATCCTACTACCAAAATCAACATATAATAAGCCCTTCCTCTCTCTGAGATGACCTAGTGCATACTAATTTGATTTGTATGCGTGCATGTTTTGCTCTAACGCCAAAAGATTATCCAAATGAAACAGTAACCTTGTTCAAATACTACAACTTACCTCCCTGTCTATCAAAACCTACAGAATAACTATCTTTACCCAGATATTGTCTTTGGTCTTTGGCTGCATGTTTTGGTAATGCTTCTTCATTTTGTCTATTTTTCGCTCTTTTTCTATTTAACTTAAACTAGTAGCTCTGTCCTATTGGAATGTTGTGCTTTTGAACCCGGAGCCGTAGATATTTAAGCAATAATGCACGAGAGGGTGTGGTACAGAGTTGTTAAAACTACAAATTGAAATGTTCTTGGTTTGGCTGAGCACAGAAGTTTTGGGAAGTTTATAATTAAGACCAAAATTGCTGTGTAAAGGGAGTTCGTAACTAACCAGTGATCTATAAAATGAATAAAATGACTAAAAAAATATTCATTATGGTAACTAGTTAGTTACAAACTCCAATTAACTTTTAATTTAGGTTGAATGTAGCAACTTTCCAAAATGGTTGGGTAATTTCAATTTGTACTTTTTACAACTGTGGTGTGGTTTATGGCCAATATACCATGGCTAAGAGGTGTGCTTTGGCACAACAATGGAGTGCTTGAAAACATTTTGGCAATATATCACAAACCCACAAGATGCTTTATTGCTTTTATAAACCAATTTCCAATGCCATTAGAGCAGTGAAAATTGATGTGAGTTTATATACAATCTTATATACCATGGCTATCAGCTAGACAGCATTCAGAATTCAGAATTCAAGCCACCCGGTTTATAAACAGAGTTATATCAAATGTTCACACAGTTCTATGATAATAACTTTTTCATTTACATTTTAACCAGAATTACATGATTTTGGACAGATTGTTGCCTGTTGAATATGTTCACAAAAAGTGTTTCATAAACATAGGTTTGATAAACTCTGTGATATGTATGGTTCTTGTTGAACAGTTGTGTATAATTCTTGGCACCGCAGTATGATTCTGAAAGCACCAAAGAGATGCTTGCAATAAATTAACAGATGTGTTTGTATCTATGAGATATTCAGGAGGGTATTTTAAGCAAGACTTAGATACATATAATTTGGAAATATATCTTATAAGTCCTGGGATTTGAAATTATTGTTGAGACTATGGATATTATATTCTCATACTGGAGTTTGGACAATATGAAGGTGCATTTTTCTTAGAGGAAAGTTTTCAAGAATGGACTAAAAGCTGGCTAATCTCAACCATTGCCAGACAATAAATGGGCAATCAATGACAATATGAATTCAGTTTTTAAATATATACACAATTATGTATGTAACTGATATAAAAACAACACAGTGATAGATGTACAGTATGCACACACACAACCACACACTCACAAACAAAAGAAGCACTGAGCTGTATTCATTTTGAGCTATAAATTCTACCTCCTATCTTGCACACTCTATAGTTGTATGGCTTGACATGATAGAGCCTACCAAAATCTTATTGTCTTTAGATATAATATAAATGTTCTAATGCAAGAACTTTTAATGCAAGTCATGTATTTCAACATATGGAATAAATTATCCACAACATCAACATTTGTTCTTGTGTTTAATCTGTAGCTAAGATAAACATGTAGACATTCACTATTCACTTTAATTATATTTATCTGGAGCCACATACTTTATGTTGAATACTGTATATTATTGTATTTATTAGGTTGTTAGTCTAAAAACATTATTCTTATTTTCATTGATGTGTTTCACTACACTAAGTTTAAGTAGAATTAACATCAGACAGGTCCCCCCATCTAAACTCCGCCTCTAAGGGAATTGTATTGGCTAGGCAGCTCGAAAACCCATCCTGGTTCGATGAGGTTAGCAAATCATAATGTTCGATGTCATATGAAGCCTTGGGTTCCCACGCCCCTACCAGCACTCGCAAAGGATGTTGGGACGTATAGTTTAGAAGCTATGTATTAAAGTTAACGTCAAGGTCGTTTAAAACTACAATACCCAAAATCCCTAAGAATTATGGGACGTCGCACTCCACATTGACAGGAAAATAAACACCAGTGGAGAAGGTTTTGGCAACAGTCACCGACGACCAGCATCATTAGTTTAATCATGGTAAGAAACACTGCATATATTGCAAGTTAGTTTGTACTACCTATCTGTTAATGAAGTTATCTAACGTTATGGTTCAATGCCGCTTTATATCGTGAAGGGCTGGCCTGCCAGGCTCAGAGCTAGTGAGCTAACCATAGTAATATTCTAGGAGGTATGCATTTTTTATTTTTATTTTTTTTTGTCAAATGTTAGTGAGTCACATACTATTATTAGACTGTTTATATGGGTCTTTGAAACTGCTAAACATATATTGTTAGCTATTTTTTCACTGCATGTTTGTCAAATTAGTGAACAGAGGTTGGAACTGTTTAATAGACTATACACAGTACGGTAGATATTGAGAGCAGTACCCAAAGGTATCTCCGAGTAAACAGTACTCAGTTCTATTGACAAATCTGTATTGTTGATAGTTAAAAGGTAGTTTTACAGTAAAGATGTTCAGCCTGTCTACGTATATGTAATGAACTTACAGTTTCAATGACTGTTGTCATTGACACTGCACTGTGTTTCTATTTATTTTTTAAATTTGATTTTTATTTAACCTGGTGGGCCATTGAGAACAGCTTCTCATTTGCAATGGCGACACAAATAATAAAAATGCAAGGTGCAGATAGTCAAAGTATAAGACAACTACAGTATATGTACAGTTAGTGCAAATGAGTTATATAAGCATTTAGCTATGGAAATATTAACATTTTAGACCATGGGATAATTTTGTGACTTGAAGTAAGAATTTTACTTCCTTCTCTACGTTCTCCCATATTCTGAAATATATTTTCTTCTCCTCAGTGTGACAGTAGTTGCAATAACCTGACTGACCACTTGGGGGTGCAGTCAGACCTACAGCTGTTTGATGCGCAGTTTGAGGAGCTAGTGGCAGAACTCACAGAGGAAGACCTGAGGGACCCAGTCCTCGCTGACGCTTTAAAAAGACTGAGAGAGGTACATTTTGAGTGTGTAGAGATTGTGATGCCACAATAAGGTTTCTAGTAAAATAACATTTTTCCTATACAGATCTATGAGAAGAAGCATCAATAAATGGAGGTTTCTTGCCTTATATGTTTTCTCTTTCTCTCACCCCCATTGCTTTCTCTATGTTTCTCTTTCATAGGTGTTACATTACAATGCTCCTGGAGGAAAGAGAAATAGAGGACTGTCTGTGATTGGCTCATTGAGGGAGCTTGTCCCTCCCACCAAGCTTACCCAGGATGATGTCCAACGGGCCCTGATAGTTGGCTGGTGCATTGAGCTTGTGAGGCCACATTACATATTATTACAATAGTTTATGTATATTTACTTATGGCATGTGGGAGCGCAAGCTCAAAGTGTGCATACTGCAAACTGTATGAAAAAAAAGCTGTGGTTGGGGATTTACTGCCACCTGTAGTTTGGGAGTTTAGGACTAGAAGTTTCTATATAAGCAAAGCATAGTTCTGAGGTTTTGAACATAAATGATTTCACATCCCAGACCTGCACTGTTTTGTAGTGAATTCCTATTTTCTATCCTACAAATGCTCTTAGCGTAACCTCTTAATGCATGGGTTTAAAAAAATAATAACATTTTAATTTGAATAAAATCACTGTTCACTTCCCAAACAGTTTAAAAGAAAGGTATAAGCCTCACATACAGTAAGTAGTGTATTCTTAATACAATGAAAACACTTATATTGCGCAGTCCAGTGTTTAGGGCATCTGAATAGTGAAAGGATCCTGGTTAACTTCCCAGACTGTCAAAGTGAAACCTTGTTTCTGTCTGTGAGAAGACATTAAATCCTTACTGCTCCCAGGTTGTTTCTTTGGTTCTTGTGCTTGGTCAAGAATGGGTTCTTAGTCAACCTTGCCTGGTTAATGAAAAGTAAAATAAACACTATTATTTAATATAAAAGCTATTTAGATGGGACCGTGATTCCCTACACTTTGCAATGCTGTTGTTATACACAAAGGTACCGACTAAAATGCATTTATGCTCTTTACGGAAATAACAGCTTTTACAGAACTGTTATTTACGCTTTGCTTAAAAGGTCAGATAGTTTAGTTTGCCGGCCCAATTCAATCAAACAGCATTGAAGATTTAGCCTATATAAGCATATCTCTGTATAGGGGACACTGTTACTGACGGCAGGAAAATAAAAAAAGATTAGTGACGGACACCAGGCAATTTTAATCTGTTATGAGCAGTGTGACAATTTTAAGTGACCAGTAAAGATACTATAGACTAAAATATGAGGCTTACAGTAGCTAACACAAATCACTAGTTTTAGTCAAGTTCAAACCATCGGTAAGAAAACCCAATTAAGGAATCTTAATTTGAAGGCACCGTAAAAGACGATTTTAATGTATCCAAGAAACACATGAAAAAAATATTAATATAGCCCGAATATGAATGTAAATAAAACCCAATAACCAGTAGCCACTATCAGTCTCTATGTTATACAAAAGCCTCTATCATTCACTATGTGATATAGATAAGTGTATGGTGCCTGGGAGTGCAGCGAAGGTAAGAGGGGTGATCACGGGTGTTCCGGAGGAGATGTCTATGGTGGAGTTAAAAGAGGTGGTGTCAGGAGGAGTAGTGCTGGAAGCGAGACGGATGGACAGGTGGAGTGTTAGTGTTAGAGAAGGTGAGTCCCACGGTGCTGTTGGAGTTTGGTGGGCCGTTGCCGAGTAGGGTGCACTTAGGGTTTCTTAGTTTTTATGTGAGGGAATATGTGCCGCCACCACTAAGGTGTTTTAATTAATAGCGAATGGGGCATGTGGCTGCTGCGTGCAGAGGGCAGGGTAGGTGTGGTAGATGTGGGGGTGCGCATGAGTATGGTAAGTGTGGGGTAGGGGCCCAGGTGAGGTGTTGTAATTGTGGTGGGGAGAACAGTGCTGCGTTTGGGGGGTGCGTGGTTCAGAAGAGGGCAGCGGAGGCACAGCGGGTTAAGGTGGTGGATAAGGTCACGTATGCTGAAACAGTGCGGAGAGTGGGGGGACTTGGGGTAGGTGTACAGGTGGAGAAGGAGCGGGATGTAGGCCCGGGGTTGGAGGAAGTTTCGGGGAGTCGTAACGTGGTATTGACTCAGACGTGTAGGCATGAGTGTGTGGTTAGTAAGGAGTCTTTGGTGGTGGGCAGGGTTGAGTTTTTGGCATTTCTGTGTAGTGTGGTGAATGTTTGTAGTCAAGTTAAGGGAAGGAATGCTAGGTTAGATGTTGTGGTGGGTGCTGCTAGGGAGTTTATGGGTGTTACTGACGTCACAGGGGAGATGGTTCACGAGTTGATGAAAGGTGGTGGGTGGGTTGTGGGCTGTGTATTAATTTACTAGGGTGGTGGGGTGTGGTGGGTGGAGCTGAATTGGGTGGGCCGTGACCGGCCTCACACTCCGGTACAGTAGGTGGCAGTATATGCACCATTAAGTCGGTTGCGATCTGCCAGATATCACAGAAGAAGAAGTATGTGATATAGATGCCTTTATTATTCTCTATGTGATCTAGAAGCTTGTATAAATGTCTTTGTGATTTAGAAGCCTCTGTCATTCTCTATGTGATTTAGAAGCCTCTGTCATTCTCTATGTGATTTAGAAGCTTCTATCATTGTCTATGTGATTTAGAAGCTTCTATCATTCTCTATGTGATCTAGAAGCTTGTATAAATGTCTTTGTGATTTAGAAGCCTCTGTCATTCTCTATGTGATTTAGAAGCCTCTGTCATTCTCTATGTGATTTAGAAGCTTCTATCATTCTCTAGGTGTGAGACAGACACACAGTTACATGTTAATTCTATCAATTAGCACTATGCTGAGGTGCCACTATCTCTACAGTTAGGTGACTAACAATCCCTGACTTGCACCCTTTTTCCCCACCCCTCTCGCAGCTCCAGGCATTCTTCCTGGTAGCTGATGACATCATGGATGCTTCATTGACTCGAAGAGGTCAGCCCTGCTGGTACAAGAGGGTGAGAACATAAAGCCATTATGCCCCCATAAGGCCAAAACTGTCACCTAATCCCCCACTATGGTACGCCAAACTGATATTCCCAGAACTACGCTGAAATTGGCTTAAAGGTTATAAGACCCGTGAAGAACAGCTTGTGTCTCTGTAGACGTACAGGGGTTTGATGAGAGCGCGTGTGGTCATTTAGCAATGTTGGTTCTCAGGAGGGAGTGGGGATGGATGCCATCAACGATGCCTTCCTACTGGAGGGAGCTATCTACAGGCTACTGCGTCGTCACTGCAGGGGGCAGCCCTACTATCTACATCTTCTGGAGCTCTTCACTGAGGTACAGTACACACACACACACACACACACACACACACACACACACAGGCAGTGTGTTGTGGTGAAGCTGAGCCTCTGTGTCCTGTGTGTAACAGACATCGTTCCAGACAGAGCTGGGCCAGGCTCTTGACCTGATGACTGCCCCACCCGGTCAGGTGGACCTCAACCGCTTCACCATGGAGAGGTAAGAGACGTGGAGGCCATTTTGAAGGTGGATGGGTGTTGATGGACAAAATGATTGTACCTATGGATGTTAATGGCAGAATGATGATGTTTACTAAATCATCTTGTTATTTTTACCTCTCTGTTTCAGATATAAGGCCATAGTAAAGTACAAAACCGCCTTTTACTCCTTCTATCTCCCTGTGGCTGCAGCCATGTATATGGTAAGTGTGTTTTTGTCTTTTAATAACTGGTACAGTCTCATTGTGCAATGTAGAATTGTAATACATGTGATATCATGCTAGATAATGTAATGCATCTTTCCAGGCTGGCATTGACAGTGAAGAGGAACACAACAATGCCAAACATATCTTACTGGAGATGGGAGAGTTTTTCCAGATACAGGTGAAGCCACAGACCTAAGGCTGAAACTGACACATTAGCAGTGTCATAACAGCAGTGTTTTACAATGTTTCCCTGTTTAAGATAAGTGATGTGGACATATTTCCAGTGTTTCTATGTTTAACATAAGTGACGTGGAAGTCTTTACAGTGTTTTTCTGTTTCCAGGATGACTACCTGGATTGCTATGGCAACCCGGCAGTGACAGGGAAGATTGGGACAGACATTCAGGACAACAAATGTGGCTGGCTGGTGGTTACCGCTCTAGGGGTCATGACTCCAGAACAGAGGGGAGAGCTGGAGGTGAGAGGTCAACCATGAGCAATTACATTTAAAATACTGATAATGTGTTTGGTGATCAATACAATTACATGTATTTATTACAGTAGATGTTGTGATCAATGTAAGAAGATACTGACAACAGTGCTGGTGATTAAAATAAAAATTTGATCAAGTACAAAAGTCATGATGATTAACTTTTTATTTGCAGTCATGTTATGGTCGCCATGACGATGCATGTGTGGAGAAGGTGAAAGCTTTGTACAACACGCTGCAGATGCCCACCCTATACCACCGCTATGAAGACGAAAGCTACCAGCGTTTACAGAAACTAATCGCGTGTCACGCCCAAAACCTTCCTCATGCGGTGTTCCTCAACTTTGCAGAGAAAATCTACAAGCGAAATAAATGAGGAGCATGGGAGTGATAAGGGGACGTGATAATGTGTGGCACATTCAAACTGGACTAGGGAGGCCTAGTTTAGGTGTTTAACATAGGGTTAGGGTCTAGGGCAGGGTTGTCAACTCTCCCGCATCTGGCATGACTCATGCTTTCAGCATAAAAAAACATGTTTCCATTCATTTAAGTCGTTTTTTTGCATAAATCTGGGTTTACACTAAGTAAACAATGACCGACAATTTTAAAATTAGGGTTAGGTTTACCAAAAATGTTCTTTGCGCACGCGCGCACACTGAAGTTGTACAGAGTCTCACGCCAGCCCAAGTCCCAAAGTTGGCCACCCCGGTCTAGGGTTTCATATAGATTAAGGTGAGAGGAAGACTGGCAGACATCAGCCTAGTTAGTCTCCAAGCTGATCTTTAGTGCCCCCTACAGGATATGTGTGTGGGTTTTATCTACACTGTCATTGCATTGATGTACAGAATAACTGGTGACTCATTGTAAATACGTCAACACTGTCTGTCTGTCTGTTAATCTCTATTTATTAATGATAATGATGTGATTATGACATCATATCTCTCAGCGGTGTAGTTGTGTTCAATGCTGGTCACAGTGACAAGAAATAAAGCTCCCAATACTTTTAATGCATTTGTTCCACAAAAACTGAGTACACTGTCAAACAAAATAAGAATGTGTGGTAAAACTGTATTTACATGTCACCTTCACCAGTGTTCCTAACTATAATCTGGGTTAGGCAAGTTATTTTATAAATGTAATCTGTTACAGTTACTAATTACTCATACACAATTGTTTTTGTAGTCTGATTACTGCAATCTAATTACATTTAAAAAGTAACCTACCCAACCCTGTAAGTAAGATAGTAATAATAAGAAACACACTACATTACTGATGCTGCCATATGGACATGTTTACGTTAGGATATCATGAATTAAATGAGGACAGCAGGAAGTGATATAATCATTGGTTGATGATCACATCAGTCAGTATGTGACAGTTGAAGATGACAACTTCCTTCCGCAGGGGTCCTTGGGGATGAGTGGCCTGATCAACACTAATGGCATCCTCCAATATTTTAATAGAATGGTTTAGTAGAGTGCAGCTTCTACTATTATTAATCAAATGGGTAAGTGGTGTGATCAGATGAAGAGACTTATTAAAAAGATAAACCTGCTCTCTCAGTCATCTTCTGGCTTTGCTGTATTTTGTTAATCTGACACTGAATGTTCTCCTGTCTCTTGAATTATCATTTTATGATGAAAATAATCTTTGTACCGATAATAAATTGAATGTCATCAAAATGACCTGGGTTGGGGATTAAAATATTTATATTTTTGGAAACAAACTGTATTAGACACAATCATCAAAATTGTATTTTTGCATTATATTCCACATCTCTGCATTTGAGTTTGATAAAGACAATATTATTTGAAAATATATGTAGTTTAGCATGTCATTTTATCTCTATTCAATTTTAGCATGTATGTGACATTCCATTTACACTGGGAATTCAATACAATTACATATATTAAGAGAGGGAATAACAGCGGAGAAGTCGATTAAATCCACAAATACAGATCGAAGCGAGTAGGCTTGAAGAATCCATGATGTAGTCTCTTGGAGGGAGGAAGCGATGGATGAAGCTGGCAGATGTACAGAGGAGATGTATTGGTGAGACAGAAAAGGGGTGTGGTGTGGTCACGGCGGAGGAGTGACGCGGGTGAAGGAAGATGAGGTGGTCGCGAGAACTGCGAGCTCTCGCTGTAACCTTTGGAGAGTCTCGATCGCTCTGAACGTGGTTGGTTGCGAGCGCTCGCATCCGTTTACCTAGAACGGATTCCAGCATCTCCATCTTCTCCTCAACCGAGCCGATGGTGAGTCAAAGATTATACGATTCTACATACGCTTACGTCTTATGACTTCTAAGATATATTTTATGATGCATTAATTCCGTGCCCAAAGCCTCATATCCAGATGCATTTTATGAATTTGAATCTGATATCGAGACTAGATATACGTACTGTAAGGCCTGCGGTGGGGTACAGTAAATGAATTAGACATAGCATATTATACTGTAGTGTCTTTAATAGTAATAATCGAATAGTCATGGTAGCGGGGGTGGATGGATGTTTTAAGGCGATGCGGATTGAGCCCCCCCCCCAAAAAAAATCAACACCGCCTCCCTTTTCTCTTCCCTCACCCTCTCTCCTTCACTCCCCGGTCTCCATTGGCCCTTTGGGTCGATAAATCTTTTTTAGAATCAGCCTATATCCAGCAGACAATGTGCTTTGCAAACGGATTTCACCGACTGCTCTCCTAAGGATAATAAGGATTTCAGGTTAGGACATCCTACCTTGTTTTCCATGTTAGATGTGAAGGGCACTTTCCTATGTGCTGGGAGGAAATATAAGCAGTATAGCCTAAGGTGGATGGGCTTTAAAAAGACTGCCTGTACATTAGTCATTGCGACGCTGAGAGAATTTTCTGCTCTAAATCATTGGATTTCTCTATGTACACTGAGATGTACGACCCTTTACGATGGAAAACTATTAGCATATATAGATGATACATGTTTTGTAGTTTACCTATTTGAGAGAGAGAGAGAGAGAGAGAGAGAGAGAG
>JACXGM010029932.1:0-13478 GCA_016801145.1 Umbra pygmaea
AAACATGTGAAGAATATAGAGGTCTTTCACCAACATGTAACCCTGTTTCTCACTGTCAAACTAAACATGTGAAGAATATAGAGGCCTTTCACCAACATGTAACCCTGTTTCTCACTGTCAAACTAAACATGTGAAGAATATAGAGGCCTTTCACCAACATGTAACCCTGTTTCTCACTGTCAAACTAAACATGTGAAGAATATAGAGGTCTTTCACCAACATGTAACCCTGTTTCTCACTGTCAAACATGGAATTCTATGACTGGAAAGGCATGGGGACATAAACACATTTGACCCTATCCCTCAAGCAAACTGTCATTTTCCCTTGAGCAAGACAAATAAGAATATGTGCATTTAAAGATAAAAAAACACATTTTCAACTGACCTATAATAGTGTTCTGGATCATTTCATGCCAACTCCATTTTCTGATAACGACCGTATAGTCATTTGCTGCTTTTCCAACTCTGGCAAGAACATTACCCACAATAAAACACAAACAGACATATGTGCAGTGGAAATGATGTGTTTCATTTCAGTCAGCTCTGTTTCAACTCCCTGATATTAATGAAACAGCCGGATCAGTCTGCCATCAAGCATGCTGATTAGCTGTAGCACACATGGTCCGTCACTGTATGACCCTGGCTACCATTACTGTATTTAAACCCAATAATCTACTTAACCCCACTGACACATCTGGAACAATCTTAGAGGGGTTTTACACTACGATAGATTCCGATAGCTTTCAGCAACATTTATGAATCTGTTCAACTTAATTTCCATACTGATTGTATTTACACTGTCTGGTCTCCAGACCACATTTGCGCATTTGTGCGCTATTTAAGACGTCTTCATCTGGGTGCCTGAGCATTGACATACAGTGAAGGATTTCCCCGCAATTCACATTGCTCCTGGGCTGTTAGCAAAGCCTCAGGTGGGATCTCTCGTGCGCTACCTCCGGAGGTCGCGTGGAATTCAAGAGAGACACGCAAGTTTACACACTGCAATTGTCTCGTCCCGACGTCGGCTCGAGCGAATTTGGAAAATGTTGCTGAAAGCTTTTGGAATATATTGTATTTTAAAAACATTCTTAGATGGAAAACAAACAAATGGAGACCAATAGCAGGAAGGTACATTGTGTGTTTACAGTACATGTGCACATTTACTTCGAGACGTTTAGCACTGCTGGTACTGGGAGCCTGATCATTGGATTCGCCCTTTTCCTAGAATGCCATGTTTTTTGTTTTACAAAGGCTTCTTTGTCTTGAACATCGAAAAAGATAAAATCTGCACTCTTAGCTGCAGATCTGTGAAGAATAAAGACACTGTTTACCTCGTCTTTATTTGTGTGTATCTGAGTGTGTGTTTCTATATGTGTGTTTGTGCTCAAGTTCTGTACTTTGTATGACTGTCCAGTCTATGCTGCGTGCCGTAAACTAAGAAAGTTAATTGGCATAAAAACAACTGCTTTCAGTCTTGCAGTCATTATAGACCTTATCATACCGAAAACGTTGGGACAGTATGAATAATGCAAGTAAAAACAAAGAGATTGTTAAATGTACTTTCATGTGTACAGTATTTAAACATAATAGATACCTAATCAACTGCATAGTTTTTTAAGGTAAACATTTATTTTAAAACAAACATGTTCCAAAAAAGTTGGGACAGGGGCAATTTAGGACTAATAGCGATGTGACAAGTTGAAATAAGGTGATGAGAAACAGGTGAAGCAATTGTGTAATCATAGTATAAAAGAAGCCTCCAAAAAAGGCCTATTCCTTCAAGAGCAAGAATGGGTCGAAGCTCACCAATCTACCAACAGATGAGTCAGCGAATAATCCAACACTTTGAGAACAACATTCCCCAAAGACACATCAGTAGGATTTGGGGCATTTCACCTTTTACATCGTGTTATACAATTAAAAGAGTCAAGGAATCCGGTGAAATCTCTGTGCGTAAAGGGCAAGGCCAAAAATCACTTCTGAATGAGTGTGACTTAAAATATATTATGAGTCTCTATTGGATATCCTGACATGGACTCGGAAATACCTTGGTAAAACCTTGTCAGTCAGCACCATTCGCTGCTGCATCCACAAAGCAAAAGCCATACATCAACACTGTCCAGAAGCACCACCGACTTCTCTGGGCTCGGTCTCATCTGAGATGAAGAGTTGAACAGCGGAATTATGTTTTGTGGTCTGACGAGTCAACATTTCAAATAGTTTTTGGACAAAACAGTTGTTGTGTTCTCTGGGACAAAAAGGAAAAGGACCATTCAAGCTGTTACCAGAATCAGGTCCAAAATCCAGCGTCTGTCATGGTAAGGGGGTGTGATAGTACCCATGGCATGGATAACTTGCAGATCTGTGAGGGCGCCATTAATGCAGAAAGATCTGTGCACATTTTAGAGCAAAATATGCTGCCATCCAGATGTTGTTTATTCCAGAGACATTTTTCAATATAGTACAGGGTGATTTGAATTTTTAAATGACTCTGTATGTTTTTTTGCATTTTCAATAATGTCCGAACTTCCTCTGCAATTGGGGTTGGAAAACATGGTCATGTAGCTACCATTGTTGAAGAAATTTGGCTCATTCATCAAATTACAGTTTTTTCAGACCAAGCCACACTTTTTTTTTTAGACCAAGCCACCAAAAACATCCCCAATCTTTCAGAATACTGTAAAAAATTATCCCTTGATAAACCTCTCCTTATCTGGGATTAGTAGTCTATTGTCAGATATAGAGAACACTGCATTTACACTGCATTGTTGTTGTTTGAATTTCTAAATTGAGGTCATATTGGCTGCGATAGGATCAAAGTCCATAGTCACAGGAGACTTCACTTCATCTTGACAAACAAAGGTTATAAACACAAATGTGTGTGTGTGTGTTTGTGTGTGTATGAAGGACAACGCCCATAACTCTCCTGGAGTAGTCTGTATGAGCTACTTCTTAAGGACAGACAGACATGAAAATGGTAAGACAGCTCAAGTGGGTTGCAGAATGTTACGTATATATGCAGTGCATGTTTCTGTGTATCTACTGTGCATACAAGTCTACTCCCTGTTAAACAATCAACACTGGAGTGGAGCAGTCGCTAATCTTTACTTTTCAGTTTTCTGTTGTTCATACAGTCATTGTTTTAGAAATAGTGGCTTCTACTTTGTACCCTGTTTGTTAACATCATACATACAGATGAAATAATCACTGGTAATAGTGGCTGGCTGAAAAATAATCAATCAAAATGAATCACTAGGCTACTCAATGCTACTTTATTTTTAAGTACTATTGTCATTGTGATCACCGCAGTAATAATCATTATTAGTGTGTGTGTGTGTGTGTGTGTTGGTGTGTATGTGTGAAAATGTTCCTGTGTGTGTGTTGCAAACTTTGTCGCATGGCAATTCTCACGAAGACTCCTCTCAGCTAGATAGATAAAACCTCCCAAGAGGATTAGGGCGTACAGGGGTCCGTGGACCAGAACGGATTTGGGGAGGAAACACACAACGACTGAGGACTTTTGGGCTTTAGTTCCGTTACAGTGGCAGAAAACCAACATATGGAGATTAGCAAGAGATTTGGAGAAGAATGGACAAGCAAAAACCCTGTGAATGGAGTTCAATTCCTTTTTCGGATGGCCGAGCTGAGGTACAAACAACGGTCCCTAGATTGCTCCAAAATTAGACACGGAAACAAGAGAGAACCCCGTGAACAGATTGGGGGGGGCATTACTCTACCCAGAGAATGAGATGGAAGAACGGTAGGATGGAGAGAGAAGATGGGACATGGGGTAACAGAGGGGGAGAAAAGGATTATCAGTGCCTCCATAGCCTATTATTTAGATTTATCTGACTGGCCTTTTTCAAAGCTAGAGCTGTTTCCTTGGAAATGCCTGGAATGATGACGACAATAATACATTCAATAACGTTGACTTGTTTCTCTCCACATCAGTATCCCAGCAGGTGTGGGTTTTATTTTAGTTTTTATTTTAATTTTAAGAACATAATAATGAAGACCAAAATGTACCAGTTTGTCATCTGATGACAGGTTCACCCTACAGCTTACTCCACCCTTAGACGTACACTGTGATAGGCCGAAGTTAGAACCCAGTTTAGATGCCCATCAGCTGTGTCGGTACTCACCCTGGTGTCCCCGTTGGTGGGTCGGGGACCGTGGCTGAAGGCTTGTGCTGGGTCCTTGTGATACACCTTCAGGCAGGAGTGATCCGTGATATTTCTGTAGAGAGGAGGAGAAGCATCCGGAGCTAAATGAGGAGCCCAGATGATATCACTGTCAGACACCGGCCTATCCCGCCCAGATTTAGGTCTCCTATAAGCAGACATGGGGGTGTAGTTGGAAATGGCAACATCGTACACTGTCCGAGGCCTGGTGTACCGACTGTACTCAGTCATCACAACGGTGTGTCAAAAAGTGTCCGACGTGCTCAGTGCCTGTCCGGTAGAGGAAAAACAAATACCTCAAATGATCCAATAAACCTACAATTGGTCTCCTTCCTGATTGTTCTGTGAAAGTGTGACCTGTACAAGCATACCAGCCTGAGAGAGCAACCACGTGACAACTTTTACTGCCCCGATAAATACAAATGGGAGAGCACAGCATATTCTTCGGGTTTTTCCTTCTTTCGTTCTGAGCCTTTTAAAATGGAGTAAAACTGCCTTGTTTGCTGTAGTTTGATAATACAGAAATGTAAATAAACTATGATAAGATATGGCTGCTAAGCTTGTACTTTACTGTTGTGATTGCTTCAGGGATTCAAAAGTTGCAAGGTACATTTTAATTACATAAGGTGTTCTGTTCAATACACAGAGGTATTATACTAGGAAGTGGGCATACTAGGATTGTGTGATTGGTGACGTGACTGGTTGGGCAAGAAACCCTTGTGACTGAGTCATACAGCATTGGACAACTTAAGAGCAGAGACAGCAATTTAATAAAACTTTGTTTGTTTTAGCTACGTGTGTGAAAGGTCATACTTCATTTACCTGTACTGACAGCCAAATAGCCAGGCTGTGGGAAAACATGTGGAACACGCGTAGTTCAATGTCATCCCATGTTGCTTAACATGTCATCCCAGGACATGTGTTTTCTGAATGCTTCACATATGTTTCACAAATGTTTTTGTTCTGTAAGGGTGTGCTACTTTGGCCACAGCGTCCTTACTTTAAATACGAGGTCGCTGACAGAAAAAAATACTGCTTTGGATAATTTTCAATCCTTTTGTCCTGCAAAATGAGCAGTGAAAAAAAACATGTCAAAACACATGAAGACGCGCCCACAGTGCTTTCCACTTTCCTCTTCCACGGTGTGAGGCGAAATAACAGGATGAAAAGGTTCTGAGACAGCACCTTCCACTCAAATGGTGCCCTGATTTCTATATAGTGCACTTGTTTTTACCAGATGCAAAAAGATAAACCCTCTGGTCATAAATGTAGAAAAACATACCAAATACCTACAATGCAATACGTGGCATTGACACGATGGTAACAAGGAATACAATAATATTCAAAGTTAGGAGATGTGCTACGACGCTTAACGAGGTGAAGGTTCAAATACACATCCCTAACGATTACTCTCATCTAACAATGTTCACTCCCTACAACCAGGCGACTGTACGATAATGACACACAACTGAAAGGGGGCACAGGAGAAACATATATGCACATAGTTAATTGAAGACAGGGATCAGCTGGTGGTAATGAAGGTGGTGAAAGACAGAATAGTGAAATTGGAATGCTTGAATACTGTCCCAGCCTGACCACAAGATGGGGCAAAGCCATCCTGTTATTACAGTAGAACCCCTATAACCTCTTCAGAGTGCCCTCCTGTATTTGGACAATACAAAATCGCTATTGTTGCTGTACATTCAAGGAATTTAAAATTCTATTCAAATATGAATATGAGGTAAGAGTACAAACTGTAACTTTTCTTTCAACACACTGTATCTTTTACTAACTATAAATAATAGCACTTTATACAGTTTCTATTTGATCAATTGTTTCCTGTTGAATTCATTTGTCACAATTCATTTTTCACACATAAATAGCACTGAATGTGTAGTCTGAGTTACATCATTTGCATTTGACTTTGGACTCTGTGGCCTTCATTTATGAAACATGCAAGAAAATTTGTTTGAGAAGGTTTGTTCTAATTATGGTACCCCAGTGTCCTGGGGGGAAAGCAACTCTTTTATTTTTAAAAACTGCAGCGTTGGAACAAGGCTACAGGAGGGCACACTGCATGGCTGGAGTCATCTCTTCGGAGAGTTACGCCCTCGTACAATTATTATAATAGTTCTACATAGCTCTTTGGTGAAAATGGTTTGATGTGATTCCTCTAGGTGACAAAGGTTATGTCCTGATTGAGTACCTTATAACACCGCTTGCAAATCCCCAAACAAGCAGGAGCGCAGGTTCAACAGTGCTCACAGATGCACACGAACCACAGTGGAGTGATGTATAGGTTTGATCAAGGGCCGATGGCTCTGTCTTGAATCAGCGTGGGGCGGGGAGTCTGCTATTACACCCCAGAGCAGGCCTGCAACATAATTATGGCATGCAGGGTTCTCCACAATTTTGCGCTGGAGAACAGTGCCATTCAATGAAGATCTGTGGCCACAACAGCCACCATTGGGGGCTCTACGAAGGAGACAGGATCTAATTATGCGCTTCTAATATAGTAATTGCTATCTTTGGGTAAGAAAGCTACTTAAAAAAATACAATGTAGAATGTTTAGTGAAAATTAATCATTTATTGGAATTGCACTTCAGGTTCTTGTCTCTCGCTTTCAATGATTGTAGCAGTAACCTTAGTCCACACCGCATTTTTCCTTGATCCATTGATGCCGATTTTAAGCTTCCAAATAAAACCAAGTGGTTGGCCTGCACCTGAGTCTTGAGCCTCTCTATTTCTATCTCAGAGAAATTATTTTTCTTTGCCGGATGTTGCTTATCCATGTTGTAAATTCTAAGGGCGAGGCCTCTAACCCATGAATATGTGTGGGCGTGATATTTAAATTACGATTGATTTCAACCGTCTGATTTATCAATAACCGTTCATTTGTGCACTGGAATTGGACTAATACTAACGTTTCGTGAATCACACGTGAGCCCCTTCATAAGATGCATTTCTATGCATGTGTAATGCCCAGTGAGGGCCGGTGTGACATGGACTAAAGACTGGACTCCTCATTATTATTTTGTATTTTCTGTTTTGAGTTTGTGTTTCCAGTCTCCTTTATAAAAATGTGGAATATCCCTTTAAGTGTTTGTGACACCTCTCTCTAGTTTGGGCATTTGCTATGATAGAGTTTAGGTTAGGTGAGACTGGTATCTTGTAGATCTGATGATTAATAATTACGTTCAGCCATGTTCTATTAGTTAGTTCAGTTCTTGTATATAAGAGCTGCCAAAATAGAGAGGTGTCGGTCATTGATGTAATTGTTACGTTGTGTGAGAACGCTGTCCGCGAGCTACACATTGCTAACGAGAGTTGTGAAAAGTGAGTCCTTGATGTTTGGAAGTTTATGCTTACGATATATGCATGTATGTTTGTCCGTGTCCACGCCGCGTTAGAGCGTGTCTATTGAATATATCTATATGTACTTAATAGTTGTGCAACTCTCTTCAAGCGTACCCTGCAATCTGCTAGTTCAGTGTTTGTGTGTTCTCTGACTGTTCTATATTAAATCATCTATCAACAACAACCATCTACCTGCCTGTCGGTCTCCCTCCTTCACTTCAACCACAAAATCAGCATGTTTGATGAAAGAGGGCCTGTGTTTAGTGTCAGTAATGTAGATATAACATGAAGACCAGGGAGCTTTCTGTGAAAGAAAATAATGCAATTGTGATGTAAAAATAAAAGAGGAACTCAATTAGAACCATAGCACAAGGTGGGCATAGACAAATTAAGTTGGAAAGTTCTGAAAAAAAAAGAAACCACTGGGGTCGTTCACAATTGGCAACAACCAGGTTGCCAAAGGAAATCAACAGCAGTTGGGTGTCAGAAGGCTCAGTAGTTAAGGAGTCAGAGATGTAGTTGGAAGGTTGCCGATTCGATTCCCGACTGTGACAAATGCTACCCTATGCTGCTCCATGGGGAATGTCCCTGTATTTACCATAAGTCGCTCTACATAAGAGTGTCCGCTAAATGAATAAAATGTACATGACAGAAGAATCAGAAGAAGAAACCTAAAAATAAGTGTGAATTAAATCACCAACAACATTTAAAAAAATGCTGAAAGTGTGTTCACAGAAGAGTTGGGCAACATAACTACAAAAGATACACTACACAATTTACAACCGTAAAGAAAAAAGGAACTCCAGATGACTCAAATACCAACAAATGCCAATTGTGAAGCATTGTTAAGGTAGTGTCATTGCATGCATGGCTGCTTCTGAAACAGACTCAATTACATTGAAGAACCTTGGCTACCAGTGTACAAGAAAATGGCTCCAGTCAAGGCTTGGCAAAGCATCTCGGATGATGAAACCAAGAGTTTGGTGATGTCAATGGGTAGCAGTCTTTATGCTGTTAAACCCTTTACATTTGCTTTAATTAGAATTGTCCCAACACTTATGCTTGCAATGTGCTGTTATTGTAAGTTTGTGTTGAAAAAGCCAGAAATAAAAGGTACTCTTGCCTCATATGTTCATATGCCTTGAGTGTACAGCAAAATAAGCAATTTTGACTTCATTGTAATACACTGTAATACTTAAAGAACCTTGCATTTTTCAAATGGCTCTTTGAGGAACTATTAAAAAGAGTTCATTGAGATTGCCATGCCGAAAGGGATCATCTGATAACCTTTTCTTTTTTAAAGTCCATATTCCTCTGCATCATGTGCATAGCTATTGACTAGGAAGTGGGGAGGAAGCAGATATGCAGCCTGTTCGCAGCCCGGGTCACATCCTGGGCAGAGTGATCTCACTTCCTTAGGCAAGTGAGCTCATGAAACAGGAAGAGGATAACAACAGCGAGCCCTGAGGGAAGGACACAACGTGACCCGTTCCATAACATTGTCTGGCAACAGAATGGCAGTACACAAATTTACCTGACATCGGTGAGCTCGTAGTACATGTTCCTAAGGTCATCCTTGACGTAGACGGCCATGCTGGGGGACTCCAGCATCTTCATAGTCAGTTGCTGGGGGAATGCGCTCACGAACAGAGCCCTAATGGTGTCCCCACTGGTGATCTCGTTGGGCATTCGGATCTGCTGGGTCTCGTCTCCATACTGCAGGTACAGCACACCTGGGGAAGACATCGGGTTACTGGAGGCTGAATTTAGGCTGTGTTGACATATCCCCCAAGATGAAAGTTCTGTCCTTCTGTCCATTAGCAGGAGAGTTTATTCTAATTCTTCACAGGTGGTGGCTGTCAATAAGAATTGGTTTACTCTAATTGTTCACAGGTGGTTGCTGTCAATAAGAATTGGTTTCCTCTAATTGTTCACAGGTGGTTGCTGCAAAAAAGAATTGGTTTACTCCAATTGTTCACAGGTGGTTGCTGCCAATAAGAATTGGTTTACACTAATTGTTCACAGGTGGTTGCTGCAAATAAGAATTGGTTTACTCTAATTGTTCACAGGTGGTTGCTGCAAATAAGAATTGGTTTACACTAATTGTTCACAGGTGGTTGCTGCAAATAAGAATTGGTTTACTCTAATTGTTCACAGGTGGTTGCTGCAAATAAGAATTGGTTTACACTAATTGTTCACAGGTGGTTGCTGCCAATTAGAATTGGTTCTTCAACTTGTCTGTTTTTTATTTTATTTTTTATTTATTGAACAGGGACAATACCCTAGGCATTGTTACACACAGACAACCTATGCCGTGTACATAGGGCATATAGTGTAAAGCTAGTTTGCGGCCCGCGGCCCTGGTTAGGCTTTTACATAAAATCAAATCATCCAAGATTAAAGAAACACAAATCAAATCGTCAGATTCTTGTCATAATGTTTGTTTGTTTGTTTGTTTTTTTATTTAACAGGGACAATACACTAGGCATTGTTACACACAGACAACCGATGCTGTGTACATAGGGCATATAGCGTAAAGCTAGTTTGCAGCCCGCGGCCCGCGTCCCTGGTTAGGCTTTTACTGTTAAATTGTTAAAGGTCCCATGGCATGAAAATTTCAATTCATGAGGTTTTTTACCATTAATATTAGTTAATCTAGCCTGCCTATGGTCCCCCAGTGGCTAGAAAAGGCGATAGGTAAAAACCAAGCAATGAGTATCTTTCTCTGACTTTGAGAAAACGAAAGCTAAGACGAGCTGTTCTGAAATTTTCCCTTATGTCGTCATAAGGGGAAATGTTACCTCCCCTTTCTCTGCTTGGCCTGCCCAGTGAATTTGGCCCGCCCGTGAGAATGTAAATCAGCTACAACCACGCAAATAATGTTTTTCCTTGAGAGACATCATGGCTTGCAAACGAGTGAAGCATGGCAGTTGCTCAGTGTTTGGATGTACAAAAGAAAACAAAAGTATTTTTTTAATTCCTTCATCTGAACCTCTGAAAAACCAGTGGATTAGTTTCATTTTCTCTGGAATTTAAAGGTAGATAGCACCAAGTATATGTGTGAATACACACACTGTTTTACACATCTTTGTTATTTGGATAACTGTTCTGCTGTTGGTGTTATGGCGCGCGCAATATCCGCCTTTCCCCTTATTGGAATGACTAAGTGTGCACCTCTGCAAACCAGGGTGATCAGATGAGAATGGATAAATTCGAGGCACCTTACAGCAATAAGGCTACAGGCACTGATTTTAACTGCTTGGATTATCAATAGAATGTCCCGAATATTTTCGAATGTCTTATGGCCACCCTACTACAGACAAATACAGCTGTCTTTTACCAGCTACGTGACCGCAGTAGTTATAGCGTTTTACTGGTGAGGAGATAATTATGGCCTGTTAACTCTTCCTAAATACATGGGCCCGCTCATGTATTTCCCTTCACACCTGATTCAAAACAATGGCTTATTAGCAGGTTTCTGCAGAGCTTGATGTAATTGCAATAAGATAAATTGTAATAACTTTTAAGATGTATGAAATATAAAATATGTAAACAAATAAATGATGTAATATAATTATCATTTCATAGATCTAATGTTAGTCAAACTGGAAAGCTTGAACGACGATATATTCACTGTAAATTGTACCCTGCCCACAAGCTAGTCAAGGCCACACCCCCTTCTCCACCTTACCCCGCCTCGCTCCTCCTCATTAGCATTTAAAGCTACAGACACAGAAACGGCACGTCCTAAGGAAAGCTCATTGTGGGACTGGCTTGAAGTGGCTGTAATTCAGCACCAAGGCTGAATTTCGGAAAGAAACTACAGATATAGTATTAGGGGACCACTAAGGCCAATATAAATGCATCCAAAATGAGCATGCCATGGGACCTTTAAATAACAATAAAATTAAGAACAGCTAAAAAAGATAGGTCTGTGAAATTATAAAGAATAGTGTATATGTGGGTGTGATGTGTAAGGTTAAGAATAGGGAGAAGGAAGACAGAGAAGTGTGGAGCTCTATGTTATGGGTGGGTGGGGAAAGACAGAAAGGGGTGGAACTGTAAGTTATGGGTGGGAGGGGAAAGACAGAAAAGGGTGGAGCTGCGTTGTGTCAGAAAACAGGCCAGCAGCTGAACCTGTGAACTCTGGGTGTGGCATCTCTACTGTAATCCACCAAGGAACAAGTCAATTCTCACATAGCCCACACCCGTGCCCACAGGCAAAACGTACATTTTTCAAAAACAGTCAGTTTGACAACTTAAATAGTGCAAACAAAAGAAGCATGAACTCGACGCTGGTTCTTTTTTTAATCGGCACCTCACCGTCTCACTCACGGTAATATCCCTGGGCCTGCCTAGTTCAGGTATGGACTGGAGAATAAAGAAGACGTCTGCATAACAGAAGCAGATCAGTTAAACCCCCCAGATGTTTCTATAATATAACACACTACCCTATGAGTTCAAATTGGGGAGCTAAACGTGCTGAGCTTCTACAAGTCACAAGCATCTGTGCTTCTAATAGGGCTTCTTATAACAACTTGAAGTCAGTCTGTGAACTCCTCCGTGGTGTGATGTTATGTTAGACCAGCAGCTACAGGTCGGGCTTTATGTTGGGACTCCCTATTTCCTTTATAGTGCACTATTTCTTACCAGGGACCATGGAACCAACTTAGAGTAAGTAAAACATATTAATAGTGAAGTTTAAACAGAATAGGACATAGATTCCATTTCTAGGGTTTGCTTACCTTTCCGAATGTCACATTCACTGGCAGGTCAGTATTTTGACCATATCATCGTTATTATACATATGCTCCAACTCCAAGCTGAATAAACTGGAATGCTTATTGGATTTAAGTATATCAGGTGATGTGTATTTGTGTAATGAGGGAGGGTGTGGCCTAAGGAGATTGCACTCTATATCAAGGTGTGCATAATTATTAGACAGCTTCTGTTCCTCAGACAAAATGGGCCAAAATAGATTTAACTGACTCAGAAAATTCAATTTTTTTTTAAAGTATTTAAGAGGGATGCAGCACTCTTGAAAATGCTAAGATATTTGGACGTGATCACAGAAACATCAAATGTTTTGTTGCAAATAGTCAACAGGGTACAAGAAACGTGTTGAGAAAAAATATGCAAATTAACTGACAAAGATTTGAGACTCAAACGTGAAGCTACCAGGAACCCATAAACCTACACTGCTGTCATATTCCAGCACTACAGTACCCGGAGTGCCCAGAAGTACAAGGTGTTCAGTGCTTAGAGACATGGCCAAGGTAAGGAAGGCTTAAATCTGACAACCACCGAACAAGACACATAAGTTGAAATGTCAAGACTGGGCCAAGAAATATCTGAAGACAGATTTTTTAAAGGTTTTATGGACTGATGAGATGAGAGTGACTCTTGATGGACCAGATGGATGGACCCGTGTCTGGATCAGTAATGGGCACAGAGCTCAACTTCGACTCAGATGCCAGCAGGTTGGAGGTGGGGTACTGGTATGGGCTGGTATTATTAAAGATGAGCTAGTTGGACCTTTTCAGGTTGACGATGGACTCAATTCCTAAACCAACTGGCAGGTTTTAGAAGACACTTTCTTCAAGCCGTGGTGCAGGAAATATTCTGCATCTTTCTAGAAGACCATGGTTTGTGTGGCTAACCAGTAAAAGATTTAAAGATGAAAGAATAATGAAATGGCCCCCTTCCTCATCTGAACTTATGGTCCCTTCTTAAACAGTCAATTTACAGTGAAGGAAAACAGTACACCTCTATGAACAGTGTCTGGGAGGCTGTGGTTTACAGTGAAGGAAAACAGTACACCTCTATGAACAGTGTCTGGGAGGCTGTGGTTTACAGTGAAGGAAAACAGTACACCTCTATGAACAGTGTCTGGGAGGCTGTGGTTTACAGTGAAGGAAAACAGTACACCTCTATGAACAG
>JACXGM010029933.1:0-13477 GCA_016801145.1 Umbra pygmaea
TGTGTGTGTGTGTGTGTGTGTGTGTGTGTGTGTGTGTGTGTGTTTGTGGGTCAGTGACTGACTGTGTTTGTGTGTCAGTGCCTGTGTGTGTGACTGACTGTGTGTGTTTATGTGGGTCAGTGCCTGTGTGTGCGTGACTGACTGTGTGTGTGTTTGTGGGTCAGTACCTGAGAGTAGGGTTAGATAATATTCCAGCAAAATATATTAAGGAGTCAGCTACAGTTGTTACCCCTATGGTTACTCACATTATAATTCTCTCAATTAATCAAGGAAAGGTTCCCGAGGAGCTTAAAAAAGCAAGAGTAATTCCTATTTTTAAGAAAGGTAGTAGGTTAGAATGTACTAATTATAGGCCAGTTTCAATCCTGAGTGCTTTAGCGAAAGTAATGGAAAAACATATGTATGATCAAATTAAAGATTATATTTCGAATTTTAATATATTTTATGAGTTTCAGTCCGGTTTTAGAAGGATGCACTCTACTGAATCAATAATATTGTTCTTAACAGATCATATAAGAAAAGAAATGGACAAAGGCAATTTAAGTGGGATGGTGTTGCTGGATTTGCAAAAAGCTTTTGACACTATTGACCACTGTATTTTGCTTCAAAAAGTAAAATCAATGGGGTTTAGTGATAAGGCCTGTGAATGGATAAAATCTTGTTAATAGGTGTCAAATAGTGGATTTAAATGGGGTGCTTTCGGATTGTCTGCCCATTTCATGTGGAGTTCCGCAGGGGAGTGTTTTGGGTCCATTACTTTTTTATTGTATACACTCACCTAAAGGATTATTAGGAACACCCGTCCAATTTCTCCTTAATGCAAACATCTAGTCAACCATTAACATGGCAGTTGCTTCAATGCATTTAGGGGTGTGGTCCTGGTCAAGACAATCTCCTGAACTCCAAACTGAATGTCAGAATGGGAATGAAAGGTGATTTAAGCAATTTCAGGGTGGCATGGTTGTTGGTGCCAGACGGGCCGGTCTGAGTATTTCACAATCTGGTCAGTTACTGGGATTTTCACACACAACCATTTCTAGGGTTTACAAAGAATGGTGTGAAAAGGGAAAAAAATCCTGTATGCGGCAGTTCTGTGGGCGAAAATGCCTTGTTGATGCTAGAAGTTAGAGGAGAATGGGCCGACTGCTTCAAGCTGATAGAAGGGCAACTTTGACTAAAATATCCACTTGTTACAACCGAGGTAGGCAGCAAAGCATTTGTGAAGCCACAACACGCACAACCTTGAGGTGGATGGGCTACAACAGCAGAAGACCCCACTGGGTACCACTCATCTCCACTACAAATAGGAAAAAGAGGCTACAATTTGCAAGAGCACACCAATATTGGACAGTTGAAGACTGGAAAAATGTTGCCTGGTCTGATTTCTGTTGAGACATTCAGATGGTAGAGTCAGAATTTGGTGTAAACAGAATGAGAACATGGATCCATCATGCCTTGTTACCCCTGTGCAGGTTGGTGGTGGTGGTATAATGTTTTGGGGGATGTTTTCTTGGCACACTTTAGGCCCCTTAGTGCCAACTGGGCATCGTTTAAATGCCACGGCCTACCTAAGCATTGTTTCTGACCATGTCCATCCCTTTATGGCCACCATGTACCTCTGACGGCTACTTCCAGCAGGATAATGCACCATGTCACAAAGCTCGAATCGTTTCAAATTGGTTTCTTGAACATGACAATGAGTTCACTGTACTAAAATGGCCCCCACAGTTACCAGATCTCAACCCAATAGAGCATCTTTGTGATGTGGTGGAACAGGAGCTTCGTGCCCTGGATGTGCATCCCACAAATCTTCATCAACTGCAAGATGCTGTCCTATCAATATGGGCCAACATTTCTAAAGAATGCTTTCAGCACCTTGTTGAATCAATGCCACGTAGAATTAAGGCAGTTCTTAGTCTGAATTAAGTCTTTAAACTGGTCTTGGTGTTTTAAAATAATAAAGAAAAGAGTTCCTGGCTACTTGATAGACTATTATGTCCATGTAAAGAATGTCCATAGACATTCCACAAGGGGAAGTAACACTGATATTTATCCTTATAGATTTAAGAGTTCAATGGGGAGGAATTATTTTCTTTATACTAGTGCTATAGCCTGGAATGAGTTACCTGGTTGTATAAAACTGATAAATATGGAAAATGTTTTTAGAAAGGAAGTAAAAAAATGGATTTATTAACATTAACCTAGGGAGGATGAGGTGTTTGATGCTGAGCTTGGTGATGATTTCACTCCATGTATGTACTGCGCCTATTTTTTTTGTAATCAGTGAGGACCACAATGGAAATAGGCCATTGGCTTTTTTGTGTATTTAATCCTTGACAGCTCTTTGTAATGATTGAGTAATATTGTCTAAATAAATTCATTCATTCATTTAAATTGTTGGTGTATACCACTATTTCTCATAAAACTATGTAATGTTTAATTCTTTACAGCTAGATATGATAGTAATTTTTTGTTTTAATGTTTTCTTCAGAAGGGTTTAGGACTCTGGTGCTCAAAGTAACCTCCGAAAACAGAGGAGAGAGACAACGAATGCACTCACCATGAGAGGAAACACGTTTCTCTTGTTAAAGAGCATCTGTTTGGAGTCGGGGCTGGAGAAAGGAGAAGGTTTACTGTGGCCATCAGCATGGATGACAAGGCTTACCTTCGCCCTGGAACCTCTTTGTTTGTTGCTATGTTGAAATTGTATTATTAATCTCCACCATTGTAAATGTGACCCCCGTGTGAGTGAATAACACAACTATTCATATTTTCAGAAGGATTTCATGGGTCAAGGAGACAGTCGGTTCTCCAACCCACAGATGATCAGGTTGCAAAAAGGCTACCAGTTCACAACTTCCCAGAGCCTTCCATGTACATCACACCCTCTGCTTTCTGTGTGCTCAAGAAAGAACCTTCTCAGTTGGAGGCCACTACCTTGGTATCTTCAGATGATTCCAGTATGGCATTAGTCCACCCAAAGGCCTACGTCGGAACCCTTTTGAAAAATTATATGCGTCTCAGGAGGGAGTGTCCTGATGATTTTGAGGTTCCTGGGACAGCTGTCCATAAGGATGTGAGAAAGCTCTTCTGTCAGACAAGAGATGCCACAAAGTACTTCATTGTCACCGCAATGGAAGCTGATATAATGTGTGTTACAGAGGGACCAGACTGCCCTTTCCGCTCATACACCAACCTGCAATTGAAGTCATTCAAACAGCAACTGGAACAAGGCATACAGTCAAAGACTGTCTGTCTGCTGCATACATTACATCAGGGAGTGAAGTCATTAGGCAAGTATCTGGTGTAGTGACTGCAGTTGAGAATGCTGTAGCGACGCTGGCTTCCAGTTCAAAAAATAATGTGTGGTACTGCTACAAGCTTTAATAAAGTCCTTCCAAGATTTGCTGAAACATCTGGATATCACCCCAATGCCCATGGTTTGTCCCCAGATCACATTCAACAAACTACAGAAAGATTGATTTTATGTTTTCTCTGCCTGTGAAAAGGATCTCATTGCAAATATTGACAGTTCGACAATGGAAATGTTATTCAAGCACGTTTCAGGGCAGCAGAAAAGATCCGGATTCATTCAACGGACCTATTGTGTTGAATTCACAGAGCTCAGGAGGATTCTGGGCAAAATGAAGCTGAACGGCTGAACGCTTGCCTGGGTAAATGTGCTACAGCCATGTCCTACAAACACATTTCATTCTGATAGATCTTTCTAGGAACAGGCCCCGTCTATGCTCAGCCGACCCTGCCCAATTTTTCCTTTACAAACATTTCACGCTCCCTGATACCAAGGGGGAATTTATTGTTTATTGAGGAAAAAAGGTGTGGTGGGCAGAATAGGGTAGTTGGTGAAAGGGTATATTTAAAATTGGGAATAAAATTACATTTGTGAAAGAACTTTGGCTAATTATCTTTTAATAGTTTGTTTCAGGTGAAGCAATATGTGATGGAGGTACAATCCAGTGGCAGATCTTTTCTGAGACCCATGGATTGACAGAAACTGACATATCCCCAATGACCAGATCAGCCCTTGATGATCATGCACAGAAGATGATGGAATACAATGCTTGGGCTGTGGCAGAAGAGGTCAGACTCAGAATTGACCAGTCAGGAGTTCCGGTTGAGCATGTAGGCGAGAGGCACGCAGTGGAGTAGGCTCCTGATACTATCAAATACATTTAATTCAAAACCTATATTTTCCCACTCTAAAAGCACTAGTTTGATTTTATAAGACTTTTTTACTATTTCAATCACTGATGGCGGCCAAAAGTCGACGGAACAAGACTAAAACTACCCCTGCTACACCTGCGGTCTGTTCTGCAGCTTCTGATTGTAATGGCTCCGCTCCAGGGTTGCTCCAACTGCCTGCTGACCTGGAAAATCTTTGTGCGGTTTTGATGTCTGAGCTGACAGCAGCTATCACCAGTCAGCTAAAACTGCCATTGACACTGCCCTGGCTCCCATCGCCGCCTCTTTAGAGGGGTTTACGGCAAAGTTCGAAGCACAAGACCACCGTGTAGTTAAGCTGGAACAGCACCTTAATGTATATTGCGATAGCATCGCCTCGCTAGAAAAGATGGTTAAGAACCTAGCAAAGGAAAATCTACATTTTTCCGGACTATAACGCAAGCACTGCCAAGAAGAGGGCTGCTTTCTCCAATATGAGACACAATCTACGCGAGAAGGAGGTGCATTCTCTCTTCGTTTTCCAGCCCAGCTCCATATTGAATTCGGTGGAAAGAAGCTACAATTTGACTGTCCAAATAAAGCCCAGACATGGTTTGACAACCATTTCTTATCCGAATGAGTAATATCTGTGTGTGGGTAAGGTGATGTTTGTTTGTATTCGGCCTGTGAAACAGTTTTTGTATTATTGTTTTAACAGGCTTTTTAGCATAACATTCACCACCTAGCCACCTAGGGCTGGCTAATTAGCAAATCACAACTGGCTAGTTCAGCAAGCCTGCCATGTCGAGGCATGCAGTAGGCTGACGCTGCAGAGTTTCTGTCCATTGTCAAATGTTCTCATTGGTTATTGGCGTTCGTGTGAAATGAGGCTATTGGCTTACTGAAAAAGCTTTCTTAATGTTAATATGTAGTTTAGGATCTGTCGATAGGGTTAGATGGTTCATTTAAAATTGAATTAATGTTACATGCTCTGAGTTTTTTCTTTTTTCTGTTTCGTAATTGTTTGCTTACAGTCACTCAATTTGGTTTGTGCGCTGTCCTAATGGCTGTAATGTTATCAAGTATTTTTATTTAATTTTTTCTCTTCACTTTCCCATGCAACCTAATCTAATTCATGGCTGATAAATATAGAAATGGTTCCTCCTTAAGATTTCTGAGCTGGAATTTAAAAGGAGGGAATAGTCCTGTTAAAAGATGTAGAGTGCTTTCTCAACTGAAGCAGCTGAGGGTTGATGTGGCTTTCCTTTAAGAGACCCATCTGCGCATTAAGGATCAATTTAGATTTAAACCCCGATGGGCTGGTCAGTATTTTCATTCTAATTTTGATTCCAGAGCTAGAGTAGAGTAGAGTAGCTATCTAAATTCATAAAAAAATAAACTTCTATAACTCTATAAACAACGCCGGTGACATTAGATGAGATCATATGCTCTATCAAGTCTTTACAGTCAGCAAAAGCCCCTGGCCCCGATGGCTTGCCCCCCGAATTTTACAAAAGATTTAATGACAAACTGGCCCCACTGCTATTGTCTTAGTTTGAGGAGTCACTGAAGCTGGGCTCACTTCCCCCCACACTGAGACAAGCCTCAATATTTCTTCTCCTAAAAGAGGGGAAGGAATCCACTGCTTGTGGTTCATACAGGCTCCTTAGCCTTCTCAATGATGATGTTAAGGTTTTGGCAAAGTTAATGTCATCTCGCATAGAGGGTGTTCTGCCCTGCATAATATCGGAGGAAGAGACTGGCTTCATTAAAGGTCGTCATTCATTTTTCAACATTCGAACCCTGTTTAATATAATTTATTCCAAAGACTTAAATAGACACCCTGAAGTAGTAATTTTGTTGGATGTTGAGAAGACTTTCGATAGAGTTGAATGGCAGTATCTTTTGCCACATTGCGTAAGTTTGGCTTTGGAGATGCGTTCATATCTTGGATACGCCTCTTGTATACATCGCCTCTAGCCTCTATCAACACTAATAACTTCAATTCTGACTATATCACTCTGTCTCGTGGAACTCGCCAGGGTTGTCCACTTTCCCCTTTGCTGTTTGCTATAGCTATTGAGCCTCTCTCAATTGCACTCAGAACCTCACCCTCACTCGTAGGGATAACCCGTAGGGGATCAGAACACAGAAGGGCCTTGTATGCTGACGACTTGCTTTTGTATGTAGCTGATCCTGTCTCCCACTTGCCTAAGATCTTGTCTCTATTGGAAACTTTTGGCTCTTTCTCTGGGTACAAGCTCAACCTGCAAAAAAGTGTATGTATGCCTTTAAATGCATCAGCGCTTCCACTTCAACAGTCTGATTTGCCATTCCAATTGAATCGTCTTGGTTTCAAATATTTCAGAGTTAATGTTACTCGCTCACTGTCTTCCTTATTAGAGGCAAACTTAACTCCTCTGCTTTCCCATATGAAGTTTGCATTTCAGAAATGGCAGAGCGTACCCATGTCTATGCTTGGAAGAGTTAATGCTGTTAAAATGAATATACTGCCAAAATGTCTTTACTTATTTCAATCCATCCCCCTATTTTTACCAAAATCATATTTTAAATATATTGATCAGGCTCTCATCTCTTTTATATGGGGAGGGAAGACTCGCAGAGTTAGGAAATCCCTGCTGCAGCAATGTACACTCAGCGGAGGGCTATCTTTGCCTAATTTTATGTATGACTACTGGGCAGCCAACATCCAGAAGTTTTTGTACTGGTTAGATGCCCCGCAGACTCTGTGGTGCCAACTTGAGGCTGGGTCTTGTGTGTCGTCTTCTCTCCCTGCTCTCTTGTTTTCTTCCATGCCCCTATCGCCTTCTTGCTACACAGACAACCCTGTTGTCTGTAACTCTCTTAAAATATGGTATCAATTCAGGCGTCACTTTCAGTCATGTTCTGCCTCTAATTTAATGCCCATCTGCAGCAATCATATTTTTCCTCCCTCTCAGGTAGAGCCCGTCTTTCGTCTCTGGGAGAAAAATGGCATAGTGTAACGTTTCCATCCCTGTTGATGTTTAGTTCTTTGTTTATTGTTTTGTGTCTCCTGTTTAGTTCCAGTCTGTAGTAATATTTGTCTAGTGTTTATAGTTCTTTGTGGCCAGCATCTTACCCAGTGTTTTGTCTCCCTCGTGTGGTGTTATTCATATGTCAACTTCCTCCAGATAGTAGAGGCATGTCATTATCTGTTCATTTATGTCAGCTGTTTCGCATTGTCTTCCCCAGTCCTTCTGTATAAATAGCCCTGTTGTAGTATAGGAAGGTGCTGGGTCATTAGATGTCATGAGTTCATGTCTCTCCTGTAGCAGAGAATAAAGACTTTATTGTTCATATGACATTCTGTGAGAGTGCTTGCCTAGATGCTGCTCATATACCATTCAAGTGTCACAACAGAGGTTTCCATACCACTGTTCCTGAGCCTGATCATGACACATAGTGAGCTAAGTGACTTATTCATAGGAAATGTATTTGCCAGCTTCTTAGACTTATCCACCTCTCACAACTTACCCTTAACTCACTTATTCAGGTATTTTCAGGCTAGGCACTGTCTCCAGCACCTTTGCAGACTTTCCCTCCCCACCCCAAAAGCAACCATGGGAAGAGTTATTTCGACATAAACCACATCTAAAATCTCTCATTTCAAAACTGTATCAAAGTATTTTGTCATTTGATATGCAGACTAGCTCTAAAACCTCGGCTGCATGGGAGACTGAACTGGGAGCAGAATTCAGAGATGGTTTTATGGAGAGAGCCATCACGAGGATACGTACCTCTTCGTCATGTGCGCGCCAAAGTCTTATCCAGTTTAAAGTGGTACAGAGACTACATTTCTCACAATCTAAATTATCAGAAATATTCCCAGAGGTTGATGACACCTGTGTCAAGTGTGGAGCAACTTCCTGTCATCCATTTGTTTGCCCTTTGTCCCAAACTTAAACATTTTTGGAATTCTATCTTCAATATCCTTTCAGACATTCTTCAAGTCCAATTAGAACCATGCCCCCTACTAGCTATTTTTGGTACTACACCAGTCCCACAGCTCCTGAATAAAGACAAGCAGATGTAGTTGCCTTTGCTACTCTGATGGCAAGACGTAGGATTCTATTCTCCTGGAAATCCTCAGAGTCCCCTTCTGTTTCCCTATGATTGAAGGACCTTATTTTCTTTCTAAAATTAGAGAAGGTGAAATTCACTCTCAGAGGGAATACAGATAACTTTTTTAAATGCTGGAACCCTGTTATTACTTATGTCTATTGTCATAATGAAAAGCAGATTGGGGTTAAATCTGGTCCATGTGCTGCAGCTGCAGTGTCTTCCCATCCCTGTCTCTGTTATCTATCTTTTCCTCTCGACACAATTTACAATCTTAGGAAGAAAAATGTATAGGTTTATAAATCATATGGAATACACTCTGTAAAACATCGGTTTTGTGAAGAGAATGTTACTGACATCTGCTTTTCCCCAATCCTCAGGGTCAGGGGCTCTCTGTGACTTTTGCTCTTCAAATCCCCTCTGTGGACCACCAATTACAAGGATCCCCCGACCTTATCCAGACCACTAACAACTGCCAGCTTTGAAGTACTGCCCTTACAAGAGAACCCCCGTTGATAGTCGACGGCCAGATGACTTTCAACCGCGTGCTCAACTTAAGAAAGCTGTTGAATGCAGGGACATCCAGCTAGACAATCCAGTCTCCATCTCAGAATTTTCACAGAAGTATGTGGTGGATGAGCGTTATGTACATGAATATGTGCAGCACATGAAACGTATTAACTTAATGAAGGCCAAGCAATCTGCTGAAATAGATGACAGAAAAGTGCAGTCAAATGTGAAAACATATGATGACTATGTCTGGGAGGAACTATACAGACAGAGTCAGTTATCCAAACTGCGTGTATCAGACTTGGAAAAGTATTTGTCCAAACACGGGTTGCAGCAGACTTGCAGAAAGAGCATCAAGCTAGAGATGTTGGGAGCTCACATAGGCAAATCTGTTTGCTCAAGTGATCTTGCAGCTCTTCCAGCAGATGACCCAGACTCTTGAGTCAGAGTTAGACTTGTCTAGTGTGAAGATGAAGTAGTTTTAGAGGTTGGCGACAGTGATGCTGCTGATGTTGACAGTGACACCAGTGATGTTGGAGAGGAGGAGCCAAATGTATCAAGAGTTGGTAGACTGAGGCAGAAGGTACTGAACACAGTTTATGTCGTCTAAGGTTTTTTGAGACCTCTTATAATGCCCTCAGAATTAAAAAAGATGTTAGATTAAGAACCTTTGTGCATTGTGTACTAATGTTGTATTGTTTATTATGTACCTGCTTTGTTTGTCAACCCATTTGTCTGTATTATGCTACAGATCTTTCCCAGACATGCATAGCCTCTTAATGAAACTAGGCAATGCTTTACTGCACGACTGTTTCCCAATAGTTATTTAAGCTGTTTGAGATATTCGAACACTTACTGTGTATTGTAGTAATGTTCTATACGCTATTTTTGCTAGATGTTAACTTGAACATGTGTCTCCATCTGCACTGTCCCTATACGTTCCCAAAATAAAACATCTGTACAGTAGTTAAAAAGCTTGCTAGGTTTTGGCAGAATCTGTGCATGCCAATGGAGGAGCAAGGGTACTCTTGATTTTTCTAACTGTAAAGCCATGCTTTCCATCTCTGATTGCCCGATGAATAGACCTAAGGTGCGGACCATATGTATGGCATAAGAAGAAATTCTCATACTGTCACAAGTCTCACAACAGAGAGTGATGATTGCTCTCACAAAACTAAATGATAATGCATACAGATGCATGACATCTGGCTTTAATCAACCATTTGTGCAAAAAGGTGACCGATGGTTATAAAACAAAATAACATTTTGTCTGTTAGACCATCTTCATTTTACTGTCACAAAAAAGTAGATTTAATTACAATGAACATTGCTTTGGGCTTAGTTTCACTGGCCAGACTACTTTGGGCTCTTCTGTTTTCCCTCCCTGTATTTTCTGAACAGCACTGTAAACCATGTATTATTCAAATGAATGAAAATACATTAATAACAACACAAATGCTGAAACATGAACACTGACAAACCTTGAGTTTAGACTGCTTTGATTAACTCTTCAACTTCCTCTGCAAAGCAACATACTGAAAGTAGGTGGGCTAATTCTAGGGTGCTCTCTGCATTCTCAAAGACATCTCTGTCCAGTTCTGCCATACCCAGCTGTCGCAAGCCTGTAGCAGAGGGAGCTTACATGTTTCGGTGAGTCTGACCCCCAAGGCTACGGAAAAGGCCGGCAGCCCTTTCAAAGAAGGGGCAGTCTTCAGACTCGCACTCTCCCGTACATGTTGCATGGTGACTGAGATGAGCCACCTGGTAGCCTTGTCTACCTGTCTCACTGAGGCTGGCCAGGATCATGGCATGGGTTTCTGCAGTGATGTTTATCCTTTTCAGCAGGCTGTAGAGGCGAGTGCCTTGCTGGTGGTTCAGAGCAGCCACAGCGCCTATGTATACCTGCTGAACACCAGGGTCAGACGCTTCTGGAAAAATGGCCTCTATCAATTTCTTCTGTTTCTCCCTCCGCAGGGAAATCAGGCTCGTCATCCTGGCCTTGGCTTCCTCTTTTCAGGGAGCTGTTAAAAGATTAGACCAAAAAATTGAAATTTAAATGATCTAAACACATTTTTTTATATTGCCTTTTTGGGGAACAGCAACACAGCACTGTTTACTTGTTAAATTCTACATTCTATATAATACAAACATTGCAACAGTAAACCAAATGAGGCATTTTTGGAATTGTTACATTGTCACAATGAAAAGGTTTTCATATCCATATTCAACAGGATGCTCAGTCAATGGGAAAACAAGTTCAGTTGCCATATAGCAACAGAGCATAGGCAACACAGCTGTTTTGATAATGAACATTCTATGAACAGGGGGGTATTCCAGAAAGCAAGGTTAATTTACCGTCACATATACCCTGAACGCTTGGTTGATTAACCCAAAACTTGCTTATGTCACATGGTGAATTAATAGAGTAGAGTGATTGAGTGGTAGCAGTTATCATAGAATTTCTGTTGTATTGACGCACATACTGTTTTGGCTTCCAACCTTTAAGATTTATTGGTGTGATTTTCTGATGTTCATTACTGTGATTTTTTGATATTGATTGCTGTGGAGTGGTGTGTTGGACAATTGACTTTTCTGCTTAACCTATTTCATGAACTCTAATAAACCATAATGAACACCTGCCGCAACCTAGTTACACCAGCCAATTGATTGGCCAGCCCTTAGACCACTCCCAAATAAAAAGGACTTCCTAACTCTTGAGAGGGGGCAAAGGGAAATGGAAGGGAACAGGACAGAACAGCCCGACAGCCCAGAAAAAAGGGGGTTGGAATTGGATTGAAATTAAGAGGAGTTGAAATCAGCATTTGTAAGGTGAACAGTTCTTTGTATATGTAGACTGCTCCATGCCCTGTTGAAATTGTGCGCTAGCAGGAGAGATCATCCGTATCCATCAATTAATCTTAAACCAATGTGTTGCTTCATGCTGATCGTGTATAACAATTTTATTTATTGTATTCTTTCATTTGCAACCCTGACAGTGTAGACCGGTCATGTGAGCAAACAAAAAATGTACAGGGTTTGTAAATTAATCAATGTTACAATACTTGGTTGTTTAACAAGTTCTGAGGAGTAAATAGTAAATGTATGTACTGTCTCTACAGTGAAAGGAGATACATTGATGTTGGTCCGTATCAAACAGACAATACATTAAAATGTCACAAACAAATGCAACACTATTCATAAAGTCTGTGGAATTGTAAGCGCACAACTTCGATGTATCGCACTGCACTGGCACAAATGGCTCAAGATTAGTAAATAGCTGCTGAATGTCCTAACTAATGCATAATTAGTCTACTACACTGCTAGTCACCCGTGATATTCGCTGGGGTCACGTTGGTGGCTATTTTTGGGCATACAATTGAATGTGTAGGCCTACGTGGATCTGGATGTTGTCTTTTACCGAAAATAATTCAAAATTTATTTTTAAATTAACACATTTTATAATTTAACCATAACACCATAATAGCAAAAAAAACTTTTTGTCAAGGCTATAACTAAAAGTGCATTATGCATCTGATTTCTGGGTGTGACAGCTGCTTCTTTGGGTGGCATTGGGGGTGGCAAGGGGTGGCAGCTGCCACCTCTACAAAAAAAACACCCCAATCTCGCTATGCTAAAATATATTATTAGTACATTGTACCACATTTTATTAAATCATATTAAATTAATTGTATTGTTGTCATTTGAACTACAATGTTATATACATTAATGGTGGCTTCGGGTCACCCCTTTCCCATGGTAGTGTCCATGTATTGTCTCGACTTTGGGGTGGAAATGGCGAACTTCCAGTTGGTAGCAGTAATGCACAATTTATTTTGAGTACCAACCACCAGTTAAACATAATCGAAGAAGAAGAACAGCCAAACTCGCAATCGAGAGCAAAAGGTGTGATATTTCATTCATGCTGCGTCATTATTCCGTTGATAATTGTATTTAAGGTGAGTAAATAATTGTTCCTTCAAAGCATACTCATGAAAGCAGAATTAAGTGTACACTTTTCTTCTAATCAATTAATTGTCGATTGATTTGTTTATTAAGTGTCACAAGTGGGCATGTTCCTATAGGTTAATTATACTCATATGCTAGTCCCAGTTCAGTTATACCTCTCTTATATGGCCATGGTAGAAGCAACTTTTGTTCTTTTTCATTATCTAGGTTGAAAATGGTAACATGTTTGGTATTTCATAATTATTGCTAGATCCATTATTTTAACAAAGTTAAACGTGCAATATGTAATTTTTGGCCACCAGGGGGCTCTCAATCAAAACAATAGCAAAAGATGTACTTGGATGACGTCCGGAGGTTGCGTGGGATCATGGGTTTTAGTATCGTCGTCAATGACAACCTTCCAATCTAGCGTCTCCGGCAGAAAAAATGTTCACTGACAAAGTAATGTTTTGTTAAAAATATTATAACTTCTTTCACGTTATGTTTGGCGGTTCCCTGGAACTTAGAGCAACTATATTATATGACGTCATTGACGGGCGACAAAAAGAAACGTCCCGTGTCTTCAAATTAAATTACAAATTTCTCTGGATTTAAAAGTTGGTGGAAACATTTAGGATAATGTAAGTACACAACTAAGAAATATATATAATATATGTATAGTGATGTTTTCTTTCAATGCAAAGTATGTATTTTGTTATTGTTTTGATTGATATTACAT
>JACXGM010029934.1:0-13476 GCA_016801145.1 Umbra pygmaea
GATGAAGATTTCATTTTTCAGCACGACCTGGCACCTGCTCACAGTGCCAAAACCACTGGTAAATGGTTTACTGACCATGGTATTACTGTGCTCAATTGGCCTGCCAACTCTCCTGACCTGAACCCCATAGAGAATCTGTGGGATATTGTGAAGAGGAAGTTGAGAGACGCAAGACCCAACACTCTGGATGAGCTTAAGTGTAATGAACTTTATCACAATATGCTAATTCCTTGAGAAGGACCTGTAGAAATCTTCTATGGCAGAAATGAATGTTGAAATAGCGCAAAGAACCAATATATCACGTGATCACACAATCTGGGGATTACGATGCACTATTTCTCCTCATTCTCTATTCAGAGAGTAAGTAGCCTGATGCAATGCTATTTTGGCTAGCTGGTTATTCAGGCCCAGATTTATGATGGGGAGGGGCAAATTGGGGAATTTGCCCCCCCAGTTCTGTTTCCCCATCAGCATTGCAAATGGTATATGAATTAAGTTAATGCCCCCCATTGATAAGACATGCCCCCTCAGTCATTGCATCCTGGAGCCGGGCCTGTGGTTATGCTGCCTATACTCTCTTGTTTGATTTGTTGCTAATTTATGCTTCTACTTTTTTCAGCTGTTTCAAAATTCATCGTGAAGCAATGTTCAAACCACATGTCTGAGTTAAGTCAAAACAGAACCTATAAACATTCCGTTAGCTTGGTGTAGCGTTGTTTGTCTCCAAAAAAAAATAGCTGGTCCGGCAGGCAGGCCCTTATTGTTTGTCTGATACTGTCCAGCCGTCTGTGAGCTACACACCCTCCATTCAACTATTAGCCTAATCACTGCAAGCTGAGATCATCTGTCTCTGACACACTCGAACACATGCGCACGCAGTGTCCACACACAATACATGCATAATGCATGAATGACCACGCATACACACAGCAAGACAGAGGAGATAACATTCTGTGTGTAGTCACTGAGTTGTTGCGGATGAATCAACATGTGCTAAATGCCTGAAGCTGGTTTGCACACTTTTAGATTATACCATTGCAGCTGGTGTCTACATGGCACGTTACACTACAGATAAGGGAAATGTGTGTATGCTCGGCAACTTAATGGACCGATTGTGCTCTGTTTCTGTCCCTCAGTTGGAACTTTGAGATACAGACAGCCTAGATTTCCAATAGAGCAGCCCTGTTATAGAGCATACATGCTTAGGTAAAGAGCACTGTCTTCATAGTTCAAATCTCCGGCATCTCTCTGTCTCTCCAACGGAAGCTACAGTGCCACCACACAAACTCCCAACGTTTTTTTTCCTTTTCCTCTTCACGTCTCTTTGAAGAACTTCTGGCAAGGCTTTCAAAGTGCCTGGTCTCCTCTGGTCTCCTCGCTGCTCCTCTCACATCCTTTGTGTTGAATGTAGGACAGCTGGCCTGCAGAGTGGGAAACCGAATGAGCCGACTAGTTGTTAGATTTGATATTATTCTGCAGGAATATTACTTGTTGTTTATCGACCTAGTGTTTCCAAGTTTTTTCTGTCAAAAACAGTGAACCAGTCTGTGTTTGTTTGGCTTAACACTTACAGTGACTGTCCAATCAGGAGACACCAAATAAATTGTCAAACCTTACTAGGAAAAGATATGTAAATATATGTCAGATGGGTGACAAATAAAACCTAAAGTGTCTCAGTAAGGTGTTTTGCCACCACCAGCTGCCAGAACAGCTTCAATGGCACTTGGACTCAATGAGTCTCTGGAGCTCTACTGGAGGGATGGAACTCCATTCTTCCAAAAGATATTCCCTCATTTGGTGTTTGGTGACATGGTGGAAAGCGCTGTCTAACACAATCTTCAAATTGGAGTTCAATTGGGTTGAGATCTGGTGACTGTGAATGCCATTGCATATGATTAAAATTGTAATTCTCATCAAACTGTTCAGTGACCCCTCGTGCCCTGTGGATGGGGCATTGTCATCCTGGAAGAGACCACTCCCATCAGGGTAGAGATGTTTCACCATGGGGAAAGGTGATCATGAAGAATACAATTGTAATTATTTGCAGGGACCCTTATCTTGATGGCAGGGTTCTCCAAACCAGTTGTAGGAGATCATCCATCCTGTAGGAGATCATCCATCCTGTAGGTCTTCACCCCAACCCTAGGTATATGTTGCCTCATTCAGCCCTTCAACCAGCTAACTATTAGAATCAGGTGTGCTAAATTAGGTTTTGAGTGAAAACATTCAGGACAGTAGCTCTCCAAGACCAGGGTTAGAGATGCCTTTTCTTATATTTTATTTATTTGTTGTGATTTTTTCTCCCCTAATTTCTCTCCCAATTGGTCATGTCCAATTTCCCACTAACCCTCATCCGACATGGAAGCCTTTAGTCAGTTCATGTACACTCACCAACTATACTTCTGTGATTACATTTACAGGTGCTTGATCTGCACAAAAGGAGTTGCTGGAGATTGATGTGGCAACGTAGTTAACCTGATTTATCTATCCCAAATCTTGGGGTAGCGCTATGCCAATTTGTGCTGCCGTGCTGGAGGTTCTGGGCAAATTTGGAGAAGCCATAGACAGAACCACTGTGAGATGCCTCTCGAACCATGCCAGGAAAATTTGCCAACTGCATCTCTATTTGTTATGGTCCTTAATTTAATTCCTTTGTCTCCCCGTCTGTATGTACAGTGCAGACCCTAAGTATTTGGACATTTACACAACTTTTATTGTTTTGCCTATGTACTTAAACCTGGTTGAATTTTAAATGAAGATGGAAGACAAAATTTAAGAACTAGGGAGGTAAAATGTAGACTGTCAGCTTTAATATACATCCATAAGCAAGGGAACTATCTAGGAACTACGGCTTTAATATACATCCATAAGCAAGGGAACTATCTAGGAACTACGGCTTTAATATACATCCATAAGCAAGGGAACTATCTAGGAACTACGGCTTTAATATACATCATAAGCAAGGGAACTATCTAGGAACTACGGCTTTAATATACATCCATAAGCAAGGGAACTATCTAGGAACTACAGCTTTAATATACATCCATAAGCAAGGGAACTATCTAGGAACTACGGCTTTTAATATACATCCATTAGCAAGGGAACTATCTAGGAACTACAGCTTTAGGCCATTAAAACCTCCTTGGTTGCATTAGGAGAATCTTCTGGTCATTGACATGCTGGACGGTGAAATGGCAAATCATTAGTGTATCTGGTTTTACTATTGATATGTATGTGTTTGGGTAAAACCTTTTTTTAAATTCATATACTACTGACAACGTTTCTCCCAAATTCTAAATGAAAAGTTTGTCATTCAGAGCATTTGCAGAAAATGACAGCTGGTCAAATTAACAAGAACTATGCTGTGTTGTCATACCTCGAATACTGTTTTTCGCAGAGCTGTGTAGTGTTACTGGTCAACTGTGTTGTGTTGACTCCAGCAGTTTTAATGACCTAAAGGAAAACAATGATGTTTCACTGTAACTGTTCTGAGAAAGCAGAAGAGGAAGAAAAGTCTTCTCAGAAGATGCAGAATCATCTGAGAAGCTCTATTGAAGATGTCGGTTTTCTCTCCTCTTTTAACTTTCTAATTTTCTCAACATCTGGAACCCTGGACCCTCATGTTTCTGCTTTTCCATTTGAATCCTTTTAACGCACACACTCTCATACACACACACACCACAGACTACTCCCACTGGGTGTGTGTGGGTGTGTGTGTCAGAAGCATTTGTCTGATGCCGTGCTGACCTAGGCTTCCATCATCCATCCATTCAGCCACAGCTTGAGAAACGTTTAAGGGTGAAGAGAGTTCTCCAGTCACTCCATCACTCCACCAACCCCCTAGCCTTTCCCAGAACCTCCTAACGGCTGGAAGAAAGAAGCCATTGTGGTGTGGTTGGTCACAGTGGACATAATATAAAGGAAATCTCAAATGACACCTTATTCCCCATTGCTAGCTTTTAGTGTGATGGTTTTCAAACTGGGAAAAAATAAAAAATATTTAATATTGCATATTATATACTATAACCAGAGGAAATTTCTGGTCAAATCTGGATTTTATCTTTCCTATGACTATTTAATGATCATACAGAGCCTCTGAATTTCATTACTTTCAAATGAAACAGTGACTATAGTGTTAAAATACATAAAAAATGCTTTTATTTAAAGTAAAATTAAAAATAGCTATTTACAGGCATGCAAACTCCTCACCTTTTGAAATTAACCTTTTTGAAACCAAAATGGGTCACTTACGTGATTCGTGCAGATCCAATGAGAAAATATTTGGCGGGGGTGTCGTGGCCGTGGCCAACACAGCATTTTACCCGTGCTTCACAACTTTACAACTGGTCCTGGAACCAGTCGTCACTCCTAATGCCTAAACCTTCACAGCCAATCAGAGGAAGGGTGGGGAGATTGTCTTCTGGGGGAGCATGCCCCTGGACCCCCCCTAGAGGGTTGGGGTTTTGCCGTATCCTTCTCACCTTTTTACCCCTGACCTGTTTGCGTTCCTGTATTTAGAATGATAGTGCATTTTGTTGTGTAGTGGCCTTCATAGGTCTAGCAGGTTATTTGATATATAGCTTAGCTCAACAGTACTTGCTTTGTTCACTATATTGTGAGTCAATATGGAGTTAACTGAACATCAATACTTATGCTAAAAGCCTTGGCATTTCCCCATCTCAGCCTGTACAGTAGTGTAGCCAGAGCCTTACTACTTCCAGGAGGTCCTAACCTATTCTTTCTGGCAGCAGGTGGAGACCTATAACCACTTGCTTAAAGTCCCTGCTCAGAAAGCACATTATCATGGTATGTAGAGCTGGGCGATAATCGACAAAAAAGGATATTAAGATAAAACAATCTGTTTTGAAACGATATGGATGATGATATATTTAAAGATATAGCGACTGCTGTTAGACGTTTCAGGTATAACTGAACTATAAGCTAATATGAAATAAAAAAATTCACAAGAAACTCAGTTTATTGCCATTGCATTACATACATCAGTGCACTGCCCCTTTAATGGCAAGTGAGAAATTTTTAGTTGCACCTATTCATTGCATTACGGTAGTTTTCAACATTATGCTGCATCACAACAGGAATATTTACGACTAGTGATTGAAAGCTTGATACTTTTTACTGACTCAGATATTTTTGAGTCATTCAATAAATAAAAATAATATTTTGAGTCATTTAATTAATTTGAGTCAGTAGTAAAGCCCAGAGCATGCCAGACCACCATACCGGCGAATGAGAAATTGCTCCCCATTCAATTGAACAATTACATTGTTCATTAGTCTTTTTTAATCCAAGCAGAGACAGTTGTAAGAAGTACAAAGTTCTCGGCTTGTTTCAGCCATTTTGGCAAGTTCAAAACCCAAAGGACCAGGCAATGGGAGTTAATAACTAACAATTTACCATAATTAATCATGTTTTACTCTTTCTATTAATTTCCTAGATCACTGATTTAGTCATGAACTCCCTTAACCTGACAATTATTTTCTTAATCAGGAATTTCCCAAAATGTGTGAACTCAGCCAAACCCTGAAAAGTAGACTAGTTTTACTTTTTACAACTCTGAGCAGAGGCTGGGTTAAGTGGTTTCTATCATATTATTAAATTATCAATACATTAATTAGGGATTAAGTAGGCTGTCGTGTATGGGATATTATCGAAAAGTAAATAATGCTGAAATTGCGTTCATTATGGCCACCTGCATCCAGTTATCCATTTAAACATGTCTTTATGCTGCTGCAGCCTGATCCATTTAATCTTTGCAAACGTAAAACTAACAGCCCTTGAAGTCTAGAGCTGGAGGACGCTTATGAACTCCGCCTGTGCTAATGTTGAAGGGACAGCTGTTTCCAGACGTTCAACTGCAAGATACAATTGAACAAGTTTCTAAAGAAGAGCTCACGACTCTTGAGGCAGTAAAAAGAGTCGTTCAGAATGAACGAATCGTTCACGATCTGCACATCACTATGCACGAAAGAGTTTATCTATTATGGGACGAGCACAGATGTTTTACCATATACTCAGGGGCATAGCACAAGATCCTGGGCCCTATGCATAGGCAGTCCTGATGGGCCCTCATCCAGGTAAAAATATATTCCAGACTTTTCAAGGGTCCTCTTTCCCCTTGGGCCCGGGTAATCAGTATTGGTTATACCCCCAGTACGACACACCTGTGTATACTGCTTGTATCACAGCAGTAGTGAAATGCCAGATGTTTACATCTTAACGTCGGCCTCATTGTAAATTCATGTTCAGTGATGTAGTCTGCATACAGTAGCTAACATTTATAAGACAAAAATATTCCTCTACAAAAATACACTGAATACTATGAACATCTCCCTCAAATATAGAATTTGTTTTTGTATTGAATGAAATCAGCAAACAATGTTCATTTTAAACTTAAGAAATAATTAATTGACCTGTCATAGTTGCATGCGTGCGTGCTGGAGTCAGGACTTTGCAACACCATAGTGAGCTGGTTTACTAGAAGAGAATTATTGTATTATGAATAACAGATTATAAATGATAGTTTACATTACTTTAATAAGAATTAACAGATGTATTCACGTGCACTGACAAGTAATTTGCTTAAAAACAAAATGAGCTGATATGTCTTAATCTGTGGATTTTTAATTTATTTATTATCTTTTTTAAACTCTATACATTTTTATATCATTTTATTGCCCAGCCCTATTTCATGGTAAAAGGTGTAGAATTTCAAGACATCTGCTCTATTTTGGCAGTCAATTAAACTAATACTTGACTGGTATGTAATGGTGCAGGGATGTCTGGCTGGAGGTGATACCAGCAGGGTCGTTGTTGAGCTGGTTAGGGAATCTGTCGGACTGGACTGTGGTGCTTTAAATGCATTGTACCTTTATTTCAAACCAACAGTGGTTGAGTTCAAGCAGCCTAGGGCTCAGGCAGGTGTCATGTGATTCACCTGATTTGTAGTGATAACCTCTGGTGTTCCAGGTAAAAAGACCTGAGGGTGTCTGTGATGACAATCTATTGATTACACAGCAGGAAAAGAGAACTGTTTGACTAAGAGCTTTTGTTGGCCAGATGTTATCAACGCGGGGAGCAGCTGGAACCAGTGAGGAATAATACGGTCCTCAGACCTCAAAACACACAGCCCCTCCCAGGGTGTCAGATATCTGTCATCTTTCTCCTCAGGAACCCCACAGATAACATCTACCGTACTAGCCACAACATCACATATCAGACCACATTCAGGAGAACTCACTAGATTTAATTGTGGATCTATTTATTCCTCAGGAAGTTGAGATAATTATATTTTGTAGTCCATGTGGGGATTATTGCAGGGTATTGATTATGGAACTGGCCATTAAGTAGAGTGCCCCTCCTTTTAGCTGGCCGCTGTCTTGAATAGGAAGATAGGGAAATGTTATTGAGCCATCCATTAACACAGAGTTAACTGGTAGTGTGGTCAAAATAATCAATGTTCAATTCCACACTGAAGGAAGCTACAGTAGAGCTGTTCACCCCTGTTTCATCACAAAACTTCTCCCTAGAGAAGAAAACGATGTTTCTACCTCAGAAACTAAGGTGTATGAACCAGATAAAAATGCAGGACAAGCCTTGATTCATTCTTCTGATCTACATTTGAGTCATTTAGCAGGCGGTCTTTTCCAGAGGCTGTCCTCCAGAGCTTGGTACATTCTTGGTGCAGAACAGTGTACAATACAGCGTAGGAGAATGACTGGCTGTCCTGTTTTGAACTGCCATTCTTTTACATGCACTTAGCTTTAAGTTTGTTTTTATTCAACAACAAAAAACTGGTCCTAATGAAAGGCGTGTGGTTTGTTAAACTTAACTATCATTTTAATTTGACAAACATTCAAAAGTGAACAATCTGAGTCTCAGTTACCATGGAATGTCTCTAAACGGCATCCTCTGTTGAACAGTTGGTCTGTCTCTGTTGTGAGCCCTCCTGAAAATCCTCATGTTGGCTAGAAAATACAATACAGTCAAGTTTTATCAGGGAGCCAAAACTGACAGAGCGCCTCATTGGTTAACTAGTGGTTTCTCTAGAGATGCTGTGGTTTTCTGATTTATGAAGCAGGTAATTCACTGTGTGTGTATGTGAGTGTGTCACACTCCATAATGAATGATATCTGTTCTTTTACCAGGTACTGAGAGGTCTGAATCTACAGTAGATCTGAGGGGAACCATTTGTCTATGACTCCGCCTCCAGACTTCACACAGCAGGTTAGTACAGTACACACAGCCTAGTCAGCAGTGTGCTCAACATCTGTTTGAAATAACAACCTAATATTAGAACGGGAATAACTTGCACGACCTGGAATATGTCCTGCATTTCCATTGTAAGTATAACAATCAGTAAAGGAGACCTAATAATACCTGTTGCATAACAATCAAACTTGACAGTGTACTGTAGCTGACCTTGTCCAGCCAAACAAACAGAGGCTGGGTTTCCTGTCTTTGTTGGGTTTTTATTGGGGTCCTGGCACCTGTGCTAAATATTCTGGACCTCAGACCTACACTCAAGGTCCTACTGTGCCACAAGGCTGATGTCTTATTCCATCCAAGCCTGGGCACATGGTGGCTCTCGGCAAGGCCATCAACCAATCAGATACCTAAACATACTGTAGCACTGGAGTCTTGAGTACTATTACTGTACTGAAGCACTGTAACCCTGTAGAGCCAAAGACAATGACACTGCAGAACCCCAACAACATCCTGTTAAATGGTCATCCTCCCACAATAGTTCATAAGCTGTTCTTTGTCTCCTTCCCTGCCATCATGGATCCATCAGGTCAGCCTGTTTATTATGTGGACCTGACAGGACGTTGTTTTTGCAGTGTGAAGGGAAAACAATAGCGGGGCTGCCTGGACCACCTGGGAAGATTATCTCAAAGAGGAAAGACCCTGAAACAATAAACAAAATCACCACTGACTGATACTGGCCTGAACAGAGACGACGGGATGTGGAGATAGGTTGAGACGCTGTCAGGGGTTTACTTCCTGTCATCTGGAGCCTGTTTTGGTGCTTACTTCCTGTCTCACTGTGTATCGGTCTGTGTGGACAGTGTTCGCAGTCCAGTTCAAATGGTTTTGATTTTAGCCTCGTTTTGTCGTGTGTGTGTATGCTAAATGGACTGCATTTATATAGCACTTTTTTCTAACCAATGGCCACACAAAGTGCTTCACAGTGCCTCACATTCACCCGTTAATTCATACACCGACGGCGGTGTCAACCAGGCAAGGCGCCAGCCAGCTCGTAGGGAGCAGCTGGGGTTAGGTGTCTCGCTCATGGACACCTCGACACATGGTCAGGATTGAACCACCAACCTTCCGTTTGCTAAACAACCTACTTGACCCACTGAGCCACTGCCGCTCCATATGTATGTGTATTTAGGATAAATGTTGGGATATCACCTTCCACAGAGGTAGTTGTTTCAAGATGGATCATTCTGTATCAGCATGAGATGACACAACAGAGGTGCAATTCTGGGTGTATAGTGACATGGACAGGTGTGTGTTAGATATAGAACAAGAGCAAGACATGTAATCACCTCGAGCTAGTGACCACAATCCCTTTGTGTCTTGTTGAAAAGCCAGTCACGTGAGACCTACCCCTGAATCTAGCCACCCAACACCTCCGCACGTTTACTTTTTCACCTCCTCAGCGTCCCCCCTTCCCTCCACATTCTACTTCCCCCACCCCCAAGTCTCTAGATGTGTTTAGCTGCAGGGATCCCAGTCACCAACATCTGATACTCTTATTATTGTAGGGAAGCAGAGATCCTGAACTCGTGTTCAGCTAGTCCAGACTGCTGAGGACCAGGCAGCGCTTACTGGTGATTGGACCAGAGTATCAGGTTTACCTGGGAGGGACTTGCTAGCAAACGCACACCCACATGCACTAAGGGTCTTTGGTCTTAGGTGCCCAGCCAGGGTTCTTGCTGGAACAAATATTTAGTGTTCTGTACTGGGGAGTTGTGTAGGAGGGTATCCTCAGGGCAGTTAGTTACTGCAGTTATCCTCTGGTAAGGACACCCCCCCCTCCCTCAGAACAATACTAATCTGCCCTGATTCCCTGATAGAAACCCTGTGGCATTACCAGGAGAGGCTTTGGGGGGAGTATGGGGAAGGATTTGGAAGAAAGGCTTTTCCCTACTTGACCTGAAAGGTTAATGTGGTGCTGGATATGGTTAAGTATGGAGACCAGCGTTAAGACCTGGTGCTTAGTGAGGAATTGGGCTGTAAGGACTTGTTGAAAACCAATGTTTTTGTCATCAGTCACTGGATGCATCTCTATTCACATAAATATGCAGACTAATATGCCAGACTAAGATTGCTATGTCCCAAACTTTAGGTCAAAAGTGTACGGATGGCTTATGATTGCCGTTGGATTTTCATGGTATGCCATCGTGCATGCATTTGGGTTAATTGCATTGCTTTGCTCAAGAAAATGTTGAATGTCCTGTATGTTATTTGTATCTAACTGTGGTTGCCCTTCTTTAGTGTTAAAGTTGCAGTCCATGATTGTGGCCACTGGTTGTTAAAGTAGCGCTATTGAGCTCAAACCGGTTCATGAAAATTGTGTATTATGATATTTTTTTGTATGCTGTGTCTGTGTATGTCCCTCATGTTATCAAAAACACTGATTTAAACTTGGAGCTTCATGGCTAACTGACATAAGTATTTCTACTAAGTGTTTATACACATACAAAGCATAGTACACATCTAGTCCCCCCCAAAACAAATCCTCTTGTAAACTACAAAAGACCCAGACTGTTACTTTAAGCTTCTAGAATCAGCCTTGGTTTTGTATTTTCATCTGTGCATGAAATTTTATACTTGACAGAGGAACCTACCATATGGTGTATGTACGAAGGACAGAAAAAAGGGAAGACATCAAAAAGACTTGGAGGCCACGTAACCCAACACATGATTAGTTACACCAAAATTAGCTTCTCAAATAATTCAGACTCCCCTAAACAAATACTCACGCAATGCCTTTATTTAAAAATACTAGACATGGCTGACCCCACCACTGCCCAGGGCCATATAACCACAGGCTGGTGGAGTGTCAGTACCAGGTGGTGATGCAGCCTGTCGGATCACTCTCATTGGTGAAGCTGTAGACGTTTGGGAGGGAAATGGGGCTCTTGTGATTACATCACCCACACTAGTGGGAACATTTCAGGTCCTCTGATTAACAGTTTGAGGGAAAAGTTGTTTACCCATTCACCACCCTGCCAACACTCCTCCCTGTAGGCTGTCTCATGGTCTCAGGAAATCAGTGTGTGTTTGTGTGTGTGCCTTTAATCTTCTCCAATGAGCCCTCACAATACAGCAGCATAGTCTTGGGCTTGCAGATCACAGAGGAAAAGTGGCTTTTTGCGGCGAAACCTAAACAGCAGACAGATCTGTCCACAAGACTGCTGTCCAAAACATCCCTTCTCCGCGCCCTCAGCTCGGCCTGACTCCCTCTGAGCCTGGTTCTGGTTCTGGGTGACCACCCACTTTGACAATGTCAGACTGATGTCAGCTGGTCTTTATTTCCCAACACAGTCTTAACCTCCAAGGCACTAACCTCAACAGGCGAGTCAGTGTTACAGAAAATATGAGAAGAAACGCACCCAAGCTCCACGTCCCCCTTCACTTCTCCTTCCTGTTCTGGACTGAAAGGAAGAAAGGTGTTGAGACCTCTGTGACTAGTGGATCCGACCCCCACTCTCCGCTGACTAAACACCTGGGAGAGGTGAGTTCCGTCTTCTAGTTCCCACGGCCCGAAGCCAATCGAACTCCCTCGCCTAAAACTCACAAACAACCACCGTGTCTGCTGGTCAAACGAATAGTCTTTTGCTGCGTTGAAAATGAACGAATATCATAAGTGCTAATGTAGAAGCTAGTTCTAAGTTGATAATGCTTTAATAATAATAATAAGTTAATTTAATATAGCACCTTTTACAGACAAAGTCACAAAGTGCTTCACATTAAGAACTTGACAACATTACAGTGAGCTTCGACTGGTGTTGAAACTCACTGAAGCTCAACTGGTGTTGAAGCTCAACAATAAAGTGAGCTTTAACTGGTGTTGTCGTATAAACACAGGCTTAGGATAACTTAAGTTTTTATTTGACAACAGATTTGTCTGCATTTCATAATGTGCATGTGTCCACATTTGTTGAAGAGACCCATTTAGGGGCTGTTTACCTTACGACATCTTTCAGCCACATACACTAGGCCTCTCGAGAAAAACACAAGACGAGATAGCATTTTTTTTGTAAACTTGCGGGTCTCTCTCGGATAGCCCCTACATTTCATGCGACCTTTCGAGATAACGTACAAGAGGATTTCGAAAGATCCCATCTGGGGCTTTGCAAATGTAAAGGCAATTGTTCAGGAACGTCTCAAGAACTGTGTATCGTGGGGAAATTCTTCACGTGTAGGTCAATGGGCTGGTCTGGTTTCTATATGCGAAGTGCTCACATATCAGCTCGAGATGTCTGGCAGGACATTCCATGACGAACCAACAAACGCTTGATTGCAGTCCCAAGACATGACAATGTAAATACAACCAGTATGGAAGTTATTATACAAATTAAGCAAACAATACTTTTTCCTTTTTGACAACTTTCACAGTCTAAATTTGCCCTTAGAATCCAGACAATTACATAACCACCACTGCAATGATCTCAAGATGGGCCGTTAGCCAGGTACACTTTTCTTCAGTGGTTAGGTAGCTAAAATATATACCCAAATAGTCCTTTAAGCATGGGAAGCACTTAGAGCAGATTGTTTTACAATGCCTTATCAGAACTCAAATCCGATATACGTGGCCTCCGAGAACGGTCCGATCCGTGACCCTTCAACCCAACTCTTAGGTTATCAGATAAGTATATCGGTGAAGATTTTTAGCAAAAGACTTAAAGCCTGAAAGCCTGTCTGGGATATGCATAAAAGTAAGTACAGCTCTGGTCTATCCAGGTATTCATATTTATATATCAGGCCTGTAGGTTTGATTATACACCGTGGAAATGCACTGTCTTTCGGATGGGAAGCTAAATGTGTCTCCTGACGCTCTGTGGTCATTACAAATCTCATGGCACTTCTCTTAAGAGTAGGGTTGTTAACCCCAGTGTCATGGCTACATTCCCAACCAGGCTTCATATCAATCATGGCCACCTAATAATCCCCTTCATTTCTAATTGGCAAATATAACTCCTCACCTCTCCACTTAATAGCTGATGTGTGGTGAGCGTTCTGGTGCAAAATGGCTGCCGTGCATCACCCAAGTGGGTGTTGGTGGTGGATGAGGTGGGCTTTCCCCCTCACTATGTAAAGTGCTTTGGGTTCCTTGAAAACCACTATATAAGTTCATTACTATTTAAATAATAACTATTATTATTATTGTTATTGTATTCCTGGGCAGGCTTAAATTCTTTAACTGTGTGTGTGTGTGTGTGT
>JACXGM010029935.1:0-13476 GCA_016801145.1 Umbra pygmaea
AGGAGAGAGAGAGAGGGAGAGGTAGGAGAGAGAGTGAAAGAGAGGTAGGAGAGAGAGTGAAAGAGAGGTAGGAGAGAGAGTGAAAGAGAGGTAGAAGAGAGAGTGAAAGAGGTAGGAGAGAAAGTGAAAGAGAGGTAGGAGAGAGAGTGAGGGAGAGAGGGAGAGAGAGAGGGAAAGGGAGAGAGAGGGAAAGAGAGAGAGAGAGAGGGGTGGAGAAGCAAGGAAAGAGGCTAATGGCAGCAGCCGCTCCAGACAGATCAAGGCAGTGGGCGGGACTGACATTTCATCTGTTTATTAGTGCATTAGCTAATTTAATCTAATGAGGCCAGGTCGCTGCAGTGTTAATCCCCAACTAATGATAATAATTGGTGTGTGTTTGCACATTTGTTTGCGGTAGAGGACATGCTGTTGTGTGTTGCGTGAGTGTAATTCTGTCTGTGTGTGTGTGTGTGGTAGGTGCTGTGCTTCATTAAGGGCATCCTCTGTGATGTAGGCTGATTAATTAATGGTGAGTCTGTAAGGCTTCTGGAGCTTAGCCAGGAATCAGCACTGTTCTACACCTCACAGGACTAGGTGTGTGTGTGCATAAATGCTTCCAAGCTAACGTGTGTTTACCTCGAGGCAGCACGTTCCAGGCGATGGTGTCAGTGATGGCCGTGAAGATCCAGTTGAGCTCACCCAGAGGGGTGCGTCTATCGTTCAGCCTCCCGGGTATCCTGCACCAGGCAGAGGGGCTGTTATTCAAAAAGCAAGGCCCTTCACAGACCAGGACACTATGTGTCACTATGATCCATTCATTTAATACAATTGCAAAATGAACATATTCATTTTAATGGCATCAAAGTCACACTTTAATACTGTCCATCATAAGACAATTGGATAGTGCTGCAGATCTCTATACACACTCAGTGTGGCTTAAATTACAACACTATCCCTTTGCAGTGCACTACCTTTGACCAGAGCCCTGTGGGTAGTGTGTGACATATGGAGTTACGGTTCTCACTCTAACCACATCAAGTCCTCCTGAAAGTCTACCCCTCCCAGGACCCCCTCTCCTCCCTCCGTCTCTCCTGCTTAGGATTCGAGCCTGAGATCACCATGGAAATGAGCGTGGGACTGGTCATGTCAAGCATGAGTGGCAGCTCCAGCACCACGGTAACACCTCAGGCAACCGTCTTCTCATGAGTCGAGAGGCTAAGACCTCAGAGAAAATGCTAACAGGTGGCACTGTTAAACTGAACCAGAAGGATAAGAGAGAACGCTAATGGATAGCACTGTAGAACCAAACCAGGAAGATAACAGAGAACACTAACGGGTAGCACTGTAGAACCAAACCAAGAGGATAACAGAGAACGCTAATGGGTAGCACCGTAGAACCAAACCAGGAGGATAACAGAGAACACTAACGAGTAGCACTATACAACCAAACCAGGAGTACAAGAGAGAACACTAACGGGTAGTCGAGTGAAGTCATACTTATTTAAAAAGCACATTTAAAAGCACAAGTGCCAACCAAAGTGCTGTATAATAATCTATATCTATATAGATAATACACAACAAAATACATATATAGGTAGTACACAAAAAAATACATATAGACATGGCCCAGGACAAATAAATACAGATTCCTACCCAGTTGCATATTCGAACGCTAAAGAAACAAATTGGGTTTTAAGCTGTGATTTAAAAGAATCTCTGCTAGTGGAGTAGCACTGTAGAACCAAACCAGGAGGATAAGAGAAAATGGGGTCAAATGTCCTAGTGGTTAGGGAGTCAAAATAGTAGTTGGAAGGTTGCCGGTTTGATTCCCGGCTGTACCAAATGTCATTGTGTCCTTCGCCAAGGCACTTCACCCTAAGTTGCTACAGGGAGAATGTCCCTGTACTTAATTTAAGTCGTTCTGAATATGAGCATCTGCTAAATGACTAAATTGTAAAATTTAAAGAACGCTAAATGGTAGCACTGTGGAACCAAACCAGGAGGATACGTGTATAACGGGTAGCACTGTAGGCTAAACTTTCATCCTGGGCTGGAGGGAAAGACATCAAACCTCATAACAACGGCAGCAGGACAGCCTTGGTCTCCAGACAGATGCAGGCCTTCTTCCCTCAAGCTCTGTAAGCCAATTGTACAGAGGCTTCAAAACCCTGCTGTTCAATCTCTGCTGAGTTCAGCACCATTTTCTTTAACTTTAACTCAACCACAACCATCCTGGTAATGCTGTGGAGGGTTATTGCCCAGCCCGCGGGGCTCACTCTCCCTTGGGTAAGGAGGATGGATGTTCTCTCCCACAGCGGCCCTGCTCCCTGAAGCCCATTCACTGTGTGGCCTGATGATGAGTGAAGAAGATCAATAAAGGCCTGACAGTGTTGGTGCTGATGCTGATGTGCTGTCTGGGCTCTCGATGGCCATGCAGCTTTATAACCCCTCGGTGGGGTGTGGGGGCACATGCAGGAGATATATCCCCACCCAACCATCCAGTGAAGTAATGCAGTGAACCAACAGGTCAATGCTTGTGTGAAAGGGCCACAGTGCAACAAAGACAGGCAGTTTCTGCTTCCTCCAATTAGATCGGCTAAATCCTACGAGAGCTCACCCACCGTTCCAATTCATCTGGCCTTTACACAGCAATTACAACCACGTACACATGAACAGACAAGCGGTTTAATGGGCAGCGTTTGCTGTTTCCAGTCACTTTCTTGTTGGAATAGTGCAAGCAGGCATGGCTGTTTCGCCGTACCCGCTTTAAGTGGAACGCACTGATTGGAAGGTCACCGGGGATAAATGAATGAACCATTAAAGCTGTGTAATGTATCGGTTCAAATGGAGAGACCTTGAGTCCACCACTCAACCAATGTACATTTAAACGCTATACAAATTATTACACACATTTTACACACATCAATCTCGATTTATTACTATGCTTTTAAGTGAAAAAGCCATACCATGCTCCCAGGGGGTTAGGGCGATATAAACACTGGACGGACTAGGATCAATATAGTAAAAAATACTATATTAATGAATACTACACTGGAATCAGTCAATATCGTTTTATTCAATTAAAAAATACTCTATGAAAGCAGCACTAGGTATCTTCCATTCATTTCTTGTGTCAGCCCGAATGTTTTGTATTTTTTTATATTTTTTTATATTTGTTTATATATATATATATATATATTTTTTTATCTATATTTGTTTATATATATTTTTTATATATATTTGTTTTTACTGAACATAGGAATAATATGAGGGCAATATTACAAATAAAAAAAAAACATTTTGTCCATAATATGCATTTGTTTCTAGTTAGATCTTGTAAAATGTCGATTTTTCTATTCTACAATTGTCCGTTTTTTGTGTTTTTTACCTTGGGATCTAATTTGATGGTTCCTAACTAATACTAAATCATCGTTTTTATATATTTTTTGTAGTTTTCTAAAAAGTTACATAGTGCAGGTTTAATGAATACTACACTGGAATCAGTCATTATTGTTTTATTGATTTAAAAAAATACTACCGGTTTATTAATGAATGCTACCTTGCAACCACTCATTATGTTTTATTAAATAAAAAAATACTATATCAATGAATACTACACTTTAATCAGTGATTAATGTTTTTCCTCACTCCTAAGAAGCCCAGCTACCTTCTTTTGAAGGAAGACCCTTTTCACCAAACAAATTGTCATCTGAGGTCTTTTCTTTTCATCTCGCCCACAACTCAGATTCCCCAGAGCCCAGAAATGCCTTTGAGAATAACAAGGGAAACCTACAAGCTCAGATACAAATGCTGATTATAATATAGTTTCTCTAGGAGTGAAGTATTAGTCAGGACTGGCATGGCTTTCCAGAGTCGTGATTCTCTTATCTAATATCCTTTTGTGCAGAGGGTTTGTATGTAGGAGGTGTGTGGTTGTGTGTGGTAGTTGTGTGCTTTTGTTTGTGTAGGAGGGACTGCTAGGAAGAGGGAGAGCAGATGTAAATAAGAGTCATATAGTTTTTGCTTGTTGGGTCCAGTTCTTTGCAATGACTTGGTCTATTATCGAATGGTTGATGGCTGTCCATATGAAACGTTTTGGCCCTCTGTGCAGAAAGTGTGTTTCAACATGCTGGCGTGTGTGTACTTGCATTGTAAGTGTGTATTAATAGTGTGGGTCCTTTAAAGTCAGTTAACGCTGTGTACACTGAGTCACAGCCATGTGCTAAATGAGTCACATACTTAGCTGGAGGCAAATGTCACCATCTTTTGGGGCTTGTCGCTGAAACATGACTACTGACAATACTCATTCTTCTGGACGCTAAAGCATTAGCAACACTTGAGCAATTCTCCTTATTGTCTCTGTCAAATCTGCAACCTGGGCAGCAACACAAAGTGCGATTAGGCTTCCTGGCCATTCAGCGGACAGAAATGGGCAACGGTTCCAAAACCTCAAGTCAAGATGGAAGTAAAGTTGCCATCTTAGATACATTTTTTATTACTTTATAGAATAACCAGTTTATCATCGAGCAAAGCGGGGTTAGATTTTAATTCCAGACAGACAAACGTCATCATTTTATTGACTCCTTAATGTCTTTAGTATCACACCACTGACTGCTGCAGACCAACAACCAACCTATATGAGATGTAGCATTTTGCAACAAGATCTATCACACTGACCTGACACAAAAATCTAAAAAATGGAATCTAATAAAGAATGAAAACCAGGCTTCTTTTGATTGAAAATCCCATTTCTTCACTTTTGTATGAGTAGAGCTCACTGGCTCCTTTCACACGTCCTTCACCCTCAGTCGGTCCATTCATGTCAGAATGCAGCTCAGCCAGGGAGAGAGTGTTTGAAGTGGGAGATGAGGTGTGAACTCCGGACACGTTCTTATTAGACCTGACAGAACCGGCCTGACGGAGAACATAGCACCCAAACCAAGAGATTAGGATTCCCACTGACATCTGTGTTTGATAAAAAAAAGTGTATGCATTAATTGTGCATGACAACGCATTGTGTGTGACACTCACAGGTTGGGATTTGCTTTCTATGTTCCCCTTAGCAACAGTGCATTGTGATGTCACCAGTCAAGATTCACTTATTCAATTTGGAAAACTATCCAACTAGTACATCATTTAAAAAAAGGACTTTCTGAAGTTGATTGAAAGTCCAACATGCCATGGTCTGTGGTGATTCAAACTGATGACGTGGTTCAATGGTCTGTGGTGATTCAAACTGATGACGAGGTTCAATGGTCTGTGGTGATTCAAACTGATGACGAGGTTCAATGGTCTGTGGTGATTCAAACTGATGACGTGGTTCAATGGTCTGTGGTGATTCAAACTGATGACGAGGTTCAATGGTCTGTGGTGATTCAAACTGATGACGAGGTTCAATGGTCTGTGGTGATTCAAACTGATGACGAGGTTCAATGGTCTGTGGTGATTCAAACTGATGACGAGGTTCAAATATGCTTAAAACAAGAAAAATATTTTTACATTACAATGCTCCAAAACACAACCTGCATTATGATTTATTTTCTATCTGGGTCACTGACTGACATTCATCTGTAAGAGCTGTGAACCTTCTGATGTGCCTCTGGAGGTTTCAGTCTGCAGGCTGGAGAAACACGGGAGGAGGGGGAGGTGTCAGAGCTTGGCCATGACGTACTGACATAGCTGAAGGCTTACAGAAAAAAAAGAGAGCGGAGGAGCTCCTTCTGACTGTCAGTTCAAAGGCTCCTTTCTATCCACCTGGTAATTTTTCTTTTTGCCTCTGATTTTGGCTTCATCATACACAGAGGCATTTCCACATGTTAGGAAGAGAGAAAAAGCATGAGAGGGAGCGTGGGAGGGGAGCGTGGAAGGGGAGCGTGGGAGGGGAGCGTGGGAGGGGAGCGTGGGAGGGGAGCGTGGGAGGGGAGCGTGGGAGGGGAGCGTGGAAGGGGAGCGTGGAAGGGGAGCGTGGAAGGGGAGCGTGGAAGGGAGCGTGGAAGGGAGCGTGGAAGGGAGCGTGGAAGGGAGCGTGGAAGGGAGCGTGGAAGGGAGCGTGGAAGGGAGCGTGGAAGGGAGCGTGGAAGGGAGCGTGGAACAGGTGAGTGTTGACAGAGGATCAGACACCTATGCCGTATCTCTGAATTAAATCAATCCACACTTTCATGATGTCTCCAGTCAAGCCCTTGCCCACCAAACCCCCATCCCACCACACATCTGTGCATTTAAGAGAAACACACACAGGGTTCCTGAGTTATGAGTCACAGGGGACTTTTGGGGAGTTTAGATGGGATCCTAAACTCACTTCTTTTAGACGGGAGGGTGGGCACATAGATATAGAGAGCTGGGAGGGTTAAGACCTGACAAAACCTGTCACATCGGGACACTGAGTTCCACCAGTTCCTCTCTGAGCTCCCCGGCTCACACACAGGTTCAGTCAGTAGGCACCATGACACCCCTAGCCTCTGCTAGCCCTCAGCCAGCCACACTAATTAACCTCTAGAGAGCGTAGTCAATGTGTGTCTGTGTGTTCATGTGCTGGAAATATTTGGTGAATGTCGGTAAGTGAAAACGCATTTCTGTGAGTCAGTCAAAGATGCATCAAGCAAGCTAAATGAAAACGTTGCTGAAAACACACGCTGATTTCTCGTAAAATAAGGGTTCAAAAATGCCTCTAGGTGTTGTATGTTCCCTTTCATGTCCTCAAAACTACTGCAGCTGCATATGAGAGCCTTTTATCTGGCACGGGTATCATCCACAAGAGAAGACCAGACGTCACATCCATATGGATTGGAGGACCACGCATTATTGATAACTTTCTGACAGAGCCTGAGACGTACAATGCAGTAACAGATAAGAACCTTCACAAAATAAGTGTGGCCATAAATCTGTCCAAAATTCACTCAGCATAAAAAAAAGACAATGAAACAATGAGCAATAAAAACAGAGGAAGAAATAAAAGCTGGGTGGTTTGCCACAGTAGTACTTACTTCTCAATGAGGTCCAATGTCACCCCTGGTACCAGTTTGGCACTTTTCTGCATACAGAACCTAAGGGGGCAAAAACAAAATTATGGTCCAATCAGGGTAGAAAGAAAAATGACAAAAACTGTCTCAGGTCTTTTGCTTCTCCATGCGCACATCAAGAGAAATATCAAATACACAACTGACTCAGTCTTTGCATTTACAAATATTCACTGATTGGCTAGATAATAGTTCTACAACACGCAAATTAAATAACCATCTTCAGGCCTTAACCCCATATACAGTTATGCTCACACGTTTGTATACTCTGGTAGAAATTGTGAAAGTTCAGCATTATTTTTCACAATATGACTGTTCATGCAAAAAATCTGACTGTAAGGAGTGCTCACATGAAGCCATTAATTATCACATAGTTGTTTGGCTCCTTTGTAAACCATACTGATAACAGAAATCACCCAAATGGCCCTGATCAAAAGTTTACAAACCCTTGAATGTTTGGCCTTGTTACAGACACACAGGTTAAAATGGTAATTAAAGTTCATTTTCCCACACCTGTGGCATTTTAAATTGCAATTAGTGTCTGTGTATAAATATTTAATGGGTTTGTTAGCTCTCACGTGAATGCACTAAGCAGGTTAGATACTGAGCCATGGGGAGCAGAAAGAAACTGTCAAAAGTCCTGCGTAATAAGGTACTGGAACTGCATAAAGTCAGAAAAGTACATCAAAAGACATCCAAAGCTTTGCAAATGCCAGTCAGTACTGTTCAATCACTTATTACGAAGTGGAAGACTCGGCAATCTCTTTATACCAAGCCAAGGTCAGGTAGGCCAAGTAAGATTTCAGCCAAAACGACCAGATGAACTGTTCAGGACACAGATAGAAAGCCACAGGTAACCTCGGGAGACAAACAGGCTGCTCTAGAAAAATTTGGTGTCGTTGTTTCAAGGAGCACAATACAATGATAATTGAACACAAAAAGAGCTGAATGGTCAGGTTGCCAGAAAGAAGCCTTTACTGTGCCAGTGCCACAAAAAAGCCAGGTTGAAATATGCCTATAGTAAAAAAAACATCCCCACTGTGAAGCATGGTGGTGGCTCACTGATGTTTTGGGGGTGTGTGAGCTCTAAATGCAGAGGGGACATTGTGAAAATTCATGACCAGATGAATGCAGCATGTTATGGAACAATACAGGCAGACAAATTGCATTCTTATGCACGAAAGCTGCACATGGGACGCTGTTGGACTTTCCAGCATGACAATGACCCTAAATTCAAAGCCAAGTTGGGGAAAACACACCGTATTGAGGAACACAGACATTTGGGTTAATTTCATTATTTTCTTTGTTGCTATGTTTTGTTTTATGATTGTGCCATTCGGTTATGACCAACATTTGAATTTGAATCCCACGAGACCAGAAAAAAAAATGGTACATCTATTACCAATTCTGCACAACTGTAAATCTAATATTGTTAATTCTGGACAAAAACTTGGTCCCTCTCAGAACAAGGAACATATTTGCCTCAAGAACCTATCATGTTAACCATGAATTGTAATTTATTATTTTGTATAAAACTTTTTATAAAAAAAGGTAAAATTTTGACTGAATTTATATTTTACCAAAATCTGTTCAAATGTGACAGGCTATCAAAACACAATGATTCAGGGTTTAAATTATGTCACACTGGGGGAAAAGAAAGTTTGAAAGTGTGAGTTACTAAGTAGCACAAGGTCTTTAAAACAGAAGCTGACGTGAGCTGGGGTCACACCGCAGAGGGACACACAGCAGGTGTAATTGTGGTGCCGTCCCACAGTGAACAGGTGATATTGTGCATGGACAGGCCAAGCAGACAGCTGTTACAGCATGTCCACAGCTGGCCAATAGTTTACAGGCAGAGGCACGACATGCTGCTGCTATGCCCCTGTAATGTAGCTGCTGTGCTGGGATCTCAGGTAACGATTAGATTAGTGCCTTTGTAATTATTGCCGTTGGGGGACATGGAAGTGTGTGTTGTATATATCCACCACTTGCGTTTTCAGAAACCCACCTGGCTAGCAGGCCAGGACATGTGTAGTCAGCTGGACATTCAAGCCACAGACACAATGTAACAACTCCAAGACCAACAGGTGGCAATTTAAAGAAAACGGTCAGCTAGCTACACAGGCTGGGGTTTAAAACAGAGGTCAATGTGGGTCCTTAAATGGGTGGGTGTTAAATAGGACACAAGGAAACATGGTAAAGAAAGAAGGAGGACAGAGGGACTCGCTGTAGAGATTTGTGTACAAGGTGCAGTGGGAGATGGGGGATGCAGAGCCACTCCAGCAGGACAGACAGAGTGTTAGGATCAAGGCTTTGATTCAGACCAAACACACAGATGAAAGAGAGTGAGAACATTCTGCTACCTCACTTGAAATAAAAGAAGAGAAACCGCCAGCACAATGAGCAGAGGACTGGCGGAGTGGATGTGTGTGTTAGTTTACAGTATGTGTTTGTTCCCAGCGTGTGTGTGTGTGTGTGTGCGTGTGTGTGCACGTGTTCTACTTCAGCTCTCGATAGGATCCTAAAATGGGTGTTAGAGGGAGGAGCAGAGCTTCACCACCAGTTCCCTTGGAGCCGGTTGCTGTCTGCTACAGCTCATTACACTCCCAATCAGCCCCCCAAGACTCCCTCTACCTCCCTCCTCTCTCCCTCTGTGCCTCCCATCCTCAACGTCTTCATTAATACTCCCTCCATCCTATTTTGAAGTAAAAACTGAAAATCTTGGCAAAAGGTGACAAGTTTTTACCCCTGAGGATCTCTTCATTAGCCCCGTTCCCTCCTTGCATCACTCTCTCTCTCTCTCTCGCCCTTCATCTCCTGGCTGATACGCTAACCTCTGCTAGACTAACGACTCCAGCACTAATACGCTGACTGCCCTCCTTGGTTTCCTTGTATAATTCCGGTATGGTAGGATGTTCCAGCATGCTGCTCTGAGCGCTGCACACCTTTTAATTCGCGAGACCTGCAGTGATCAGGGCTAAGTGGTCATTCATGCTAACCACTGACTAACGCTGCCATTGTTGTACTGCATAGTAAAGTCGAAGTTGAGGGCTTACTTGTTCAGGCATGAAATATATGTAGTAATTTAAGCGTAGAGCTGTAAATGTATAATGCATTTTAATGTCATCCTCTTGCAAGTCAGAAGACCCAAAAGGGCAGCCCATACTGGGCCAGAGCGCTCAGGGTAGCAGGGTAGACTGCCATTCTGACAACTAGCAGAACATGAGCAGCACAGCTTGGAGGGTGTAGAGGGCCTGGTGCACGTCTCTAACTCTCCAGACTTAGGTTAAGGGAGTGATTGCAATTTCAATTTCATGAAATTTGAATAAGACAATAAGTCTAATGCAATTCAGAACCATGCCTTCAGGATATTTTTCTGAGGTATTCCATGAAGGTAATCCCCTGAAGGGCTGTTGGATCTGTATGTACAGCATTACCACAGGAAACGGCTACATATTGCTTTGCTTCCCTATGTAGACCCATGCCAGATAAGGACAGAGAACAGAGACAAGTTTACGTCACATTTCAATTGAATGAATTAAGTTCACAATTCGGAACATGTACAAAGACTGTTTGTTTCCTCTTCTGTTTCCCCAGTCGACTTTGTGAAAACAGCAAGAGTGTTACATGCTTTAGACAAGTGCGTTTGTTGTCTTTGTGTCAGGCGCACGTGTGAGTTTCGTCTTCCTCTGACATTTCCCCCTATAGACTAACTAGATGTGAGGACAGACTAAATTCTGTTTTGTTTCAATCTATTTGTGAAACAAAAACATTGGTGGTCATCCGGGATATCTAGGAAAATGAAAGGAATAGGAATTGAAGATGTGTCTTCCTTATGACGCATTTCCATTAAGAATTGATGCGTTTTGCCTTTTGAAGGTGTACTGTCACGGACGACATCGTAAACAGTGACACGACGCTACAATAATTGAGATGACTGACGTCCATGTTTTCAGAGGGAAACTGAGGTCGTTCAGCCCGCATTAATGCACACACGTGTAGGAGTTCTTGTTTATGTCCCTGCAATTCTGTGTGTGTGTGGATGCCAGCGTGTTTAAGACCTTTCGCATCTGAAGTGAAAACACACACGAGATGCCCAGGTGGCGTGGCTGGCATGAGGCGAGTGGGCGGAAGCGCTAACTCTCCGGGAATCTAAGTCGGTCACCTGCCAATGTTCTTTAAAGATTCAGCAGGAAGACGCTGCTCAGCCTGGCCGTGTCAGCCTCCACACCTCCCGATGCGTTCCCGGAGCCCCTCGAGCATTGCTACCTGCACCTCCTCCTCGTAGCCTTGTCCCCCTTTAAATCCACCAGCATTACCATAACCTCGACTTCATAAACCCACTACCCTAAGACAGTGCTCCATCTGGAATGATTTTCTGCTTTAAGGTTCTCCCTCTCTCTTCCATGCTCCACCCCTTTGGCTTTCTCCCGTCATGTCATGCAGGCCTGGAAGCGGAGGTAAGCCGTCACGACTTTGCCTTCTCCTTGTTTTCTCTACCCTAATTCGCTCACTCTGGGGCGCAATGCAAGGAAGGAGAGAAGCTAGTGCTTTCTCTGCCTGGTGGGAGGGAAGCAGATTTTACTGCGGTTTAGAAACATGGCGGAATGTTGATTTGTTTTGCACTAGGAATCATCTAATGACTCCGAAGCCAATCATTTCATTTTAGACTTGGCGGTATTTAAAACAATGCACCGTTACATTACATTACTACTGACCTTTATTTTGAAACAATACATTGAGTGGCCAAATGAGCCATGTGGGAATTAGAATTAGTTGACAATCATAATATTAAATGTCAGGTTTTAAATTCAGCCCAGAAAAAAAACAACATATAAAACAAATGCCACGAGATGTATATTGGCCACCCATAGATTTATAATGAACACCATATAAAAAACAACTGCCTACTTTTTTAAACGACATGCCCTGGAAAGGTCTTCCTTCCCCAAAGGCGTCATCATCTCCCCACAAATTCAGGAGCCAATGCATGACTGACTGAATAGGAAAGACTTATTCCACAGTAGAGGAAAGCACAAATAAAAAAAATTCAAATAAAGACCCCTATCGATATTCTATTTGCTTGTTTCATTCATGTTATTAAGTTTAGTAACTGTCAAGTCGTTCTGACGCAAGATGAATTAGTTACTTGTCGCTCAGGAAATAAACATCAAATGTGATTAAGCTAGTTAGGACTTTACATAACTGAGGGCATGATGACAATAATAAAAAAATATAGTAGGGCTACACCTGCTCTATTTACTTGAGGCCATATTTGAATGCTGGCTGAAGGATGGTGAACACCGGACTGAATCATACGGCTCACTACATGTGACGTTAGGTAGCCCAGGCTCTGGTTGTGTGAAAGGAAGAGGAGAGGGCAGCAGGAAACCATGATAGCATATAGTTATATAGTTATATATATATAGAAATATGATAATGTTTGCTGATGTGAAGAAACTATTTGAAGACAATAATTGTAGGATTTTGTTGTTGTAGTTGTTATATTTAAAATAACAGCTTTCGTTAATGCTCCCAAGTAAACAACACAAAATATAGATGCTGTGAAATAACAAAGTGAAATAACAAAGTTACAAAAAGTTCCAGAAAGTCAAAAAGGGGTAATGTTTTCAAATCATCCACAGTTAATGCACAGAATTCCCTAACAGATAGCCACAATGGGAGCCCACAACAACACACCATGGGTGCTCCAGATAGCACAAACTTAAATAAATACAGCAATTTATCTAAAGTCATGAAAATTTATCAAAATTATGTGGGCTCCGCCTGGCGTAGTGTTTAGTAAACTTATAGGCGCCCAATCTGCACACAAGGAGTCACTGAAGAGCAACGTGGCAAGGTAGATAATTTGACTTCTCTACAGAAGTCAACAGCATGCTATATTATACATAGTGTGCGATTTGGGGCACAGAATTTGAAAAAGAAAAAAGTGCAAACGGCAAATCGTGTTATGACAACAATTGCTCTTTCAATTACTCAGAAAAACATGATTGTCAATGTCCCCCACCCATTCCGTAAGCATCTGTCTTTTTTCATTGATGTAGAATTTACAATGGGCTTACTGCCTGATAAAACATTCATGATGCAGAGACTGGGCAAACTTGGATCCAAGCAGAGGAGAAAAAAAGCAGTCTATAACAACATGGCATAACCTTGTCATTGTTAAGGAGTCCATCAGAAAACCACAACCAGAAGTCACTGACAGTCCCGTTCCATGAGTGAGACAGAGAGAGACAGAGACACAGAGACAGAGAGACAGAGAGAGACAGAGAGACAGAGAGAGACAGAGACAGAGAGAGACAGAGACAGAGAGAGACAGAGACAGAGAGAGACAGAGAGAGACAGAGACAGAGAGAGACAGAGACAGAGAGAGACAGAGAGAGACAGAGACAGAGAGAGACAGACAGAGAGAGACAGACAGAGACAGAGACAGAGAGAGACAGAGACAGAGAGAGAGAGA
>JACXGM010029936.1:0-13476 GCA_016801145.1 Umbra pygmaea
AGGCAACTGAAAAGAACGTACTGTAGCAATGAAATCACCATATAGACTAATTTAAATGAACTTTGTAAAATATATATTATTGAAAAATATATTAAATAAAAAAATATATTAAAGAAGTACAAAAATACATTTCTGATTCTGATTATCTTTGGGCCTGCAGAGAAGGCCTTGCAGGCCCTGACGGCCCACCACTGGTGGTGAGTAGGGACAATACAAACCAGTAAGGGACTTTGTGAATCTCGTCAGGGGCTGTTAAGGCTACAAGAGGGGAGGGGGGACTTTTTCCAGTGGCAATGTATTTATGTAGCGGCAAAGACTAAACCAGGACAACCATACAGTATCTACAGTACATGCTTCTATGCTTGACTTTGACATCCATACCAGTATCTACAGTACATGCTTCTATCCTTGACTTTGACAACCATAACAGTATCTACAGTACATGCTTCTATGCTCGACTTTGCAACTGGTGTAAAACTGCAGCCACACTCACATTTATATCAGACATAAGGCATTGAGAGAAGAAAAAAGGAACTTAAAATATATTTATTTTGATGCTGAGCAGTTGACAATTAAAAATGATTACCGTGGCCGGGATGAGTTGTAATGCAAATTACTCCAAGGCTCGTTCAGCTATTTCGTATTGTAATTGGTCCCGTTTGACAGCTATTGCACTGGCCCTGACCAGTACAGGCTTCTGTGCAGGTGTGCTGCCTGGCGCTTTGCCACTGCCTCCACATGGTAGTGAACAATAATGAGACGGGGTTCATAGATCATGTTTTAGTGGAGTAAAAAGCAATGTTTTGAAAATATGGATTATTGTTGTGTAAAATCAGGATCTTCTCATATCTTTTGTGGGAGCTAGTGGGGTGCTGTGGCCAGGGTTGGGGGTGGATGAACATTCTGCCTGGGACCAGCTGGCACAGCCTGAGATTCATGCTATAAACAAGGCAAGCGGGACGGAGGAAGTAGAAATGGCCTCCCTCCAACCACAACCAAGTCTGTTGTATCCTCCATTGTAGTCTTACACTTCTCATACTTCATGTACTGGGATGTGACGGTTTCAGATTTCCTACCCATTTATAGAAGCATCAGAATTATTTTAAATATAGCAAAAAGTTGAGAGTCAAACAGTAATATTGGTCCTATGACTCCTAGATTTCACTAAATGTATGCAGTGGCATAGGTAATTACCACTGAAACATTCTGTGAAACAAGGAGAATTGATCAATGCATAAGGTTCATTTTAGAGCAGACGTTAACTAGGCCTGGGACACAATATATGGTAATAAATAAAACCTACATATGTCCTCCTTTGTTGTTGGTAGCCTAGAGTGACAGTAATAATAACAGGATTTGGGACACAAGTTAAGAATCTAGAAAATGTAATCATAGGTTTTACCCATAAAAAACAATTGACCTTTATTTAACCAGGTGAGTTGACTAAGAACAATTTCTTATTTACAGCAACAACCTGGGAGCCATTAGGGTAAAGTGTCTCTCCCTGTCACGAGTTGGCGTAGAGATGTAGAGAGGGAGATCAAACAGGCTGATAGTTTGGATATTTATTAGTTAGACTTGGTTCATGACGCACACATACATATTGCAGGGTACAGCCAGAGCTAGGGCACAAGACCTCGATTGCCTGTGCACTTTAACCGCAGCACGGACACAGAATAGCTTATCTATATGAGGTACAGAGCATATGCATAACTATCTAACTTAGCGTCTCACTTCACTTCGTCTACACCAAACGTAACGTTACTTCTTGCGTAAACAATGTCCGACATCTCTCTCTCAGTCTGCTCACCTTACGTAGTCTAACGCTAACTGGCTAACATAACACAGCTGACTGTTGTTCCTAATCAGGACAAACAGCCTACCCCCTAGTCTCGCGAGAACAGACTGAGAGAAAGATGTCAGATTTAAAGGAACCTACACATTTAAACAGAAAGTAACCACCATGCACAGCATTAAAAGACACAAAATAATCTGAACAGTAGTAGTGAAGCTATTTTATTTATCAAGTAGTGCGGTAGCATCCACGCAAGCTACATTTTCACAGGTATTTCTGAAGCTCAACTCTGAAATACAACCGCTAAGGGTGTTAAAGATCAGAAAAGTGACTCATGCCACCACCATACACAGCCTGTATGTGTAGCCGAATATTGATGTGCGAATCCTGAACGATTTGTTTTTTTTTAACGAGTCTTCAGTGAAACGGGTGTACTGAATCAATGCTCTAAAAGACTTGTTCATGTGAATCACTTTTTGTGGAAGTCAAAATCACACAGATTTAGCAGGTGGAGTCGCACAGACTGTCCTCTAGAGGTGCTTTCAACTCCTCCCACCTCCTCCCTTTCGTTGTTTGTGGCCATTCTTTCTTCCAAGTCCACGAGTCTAAATAATCTCTGTCTGATATTCAGAAATGGTCCTACTCGCAGCAGAGAGTGAGGAAGATATTCTAAACCCAGACTTGGTGAGCACAATCCATTCAGCAGGGAGTTTACTAACCAAATGTTATGAAATACGTTGACCATATATTACAATAATAGACGATGTAGCCTAACAGAATAATAGAGGAGTATATGAAGCATATTCTGTATGTAGAATATATCTGTTCATATTCATATCATAATGTGTTCATATGTTAAGATAGCTAAATAATACAAGTAATATTATAGCTCATAAGGTTTGTGTCACATTTTACTGTAGTCAAATGTAATGATGGGCATAACTTCAAATGTTTACTTTATGAAGACTCATTAGCTTTTTGTCTGAAAATGGTTAATTTGTTCTCATGTGTGCTTGAAACATTTATTTCAGCTCTATTACAGAAAAAAATATGATGCCATCATGAGATTTAAGCAGTAGAACAAAAGGATTGATTAAATTCATAAAATAATCTTTTACAAGCATTGACTTGTAGTAAGCTACTTTTGCAATTTTTTTGTAGCTTAGCTTGCTACATTTTCCTGGGGGGAGCTTCAGTGAAGCTTCATTTAGTGTAGAATAACTAGTAGCTTAGCTCACTACATTTTACAAGTAGCTTGCCCAACACTGTATATAGGAGTCGAATTCTCAGTTCATGTTACGCCAGCCTACACCATGCTGGACGTTACACTACTAAGGACACAACAACATTTGACTCAGTCGGGAATCGAACTAGCAACCTTCTGACTGAAAGTCTGACTCCCTAACCACTGAGCCATCTGGGCCCCAGTGCGGAACCCCTCTACACCCTCAGAAAGACCTAAGGATTTTGTTGTGTCCTGTTGCATTACTTAAGTTCTCCACTAGAGACTGTGAGATAGATAAGGATAGAAGAAGGAAGCAGGAGCACATATCAGTTTTCCTTAGTTAAACATGTTCTGAGGGCAAAAGGTTTATGATTGGTTCAGGCGAATACCCAATCAAAACAAAGAGGAGGTGGGATTTCAGGAACATGCCTTATGTTACTGCTTGTGGACTGTCATGTTAAATTCAGACCACAAATTGCACTAACCTTATCCCTAACCTTGACTTAACCCTAACCTTAACCTCTAAACATCTAAACACCTGTTCCAGTTATTAATAGAGTCTGGAAATGCCTGACATGGCTAAATTACTATATTCAATAAAACTGATATATTTTGAGATTACTTAGGTTATAGAAAAATTATAGATACATGTTTTTACTGAACACATGAATTATACAGGGATAATATAACCAATTCCTGAAATTACGTTATTATTTTGTCTATAATGCTAGTTAGATATTGTGATATTTCTATTCTAAGAATGTTTAAATTTTCTATTATTTAGGTTGATGCTTTCAACCCCTGAAACCAATATGTTAGTTTCTCAATTTTACTAGTCCTAAAACATTGTTTTTGTATTTTTTTGTTGTAAAAAAGTTACATAGTGCAAGTTTAAAAATAGGGAAATATGTTGTGTCCAGTTGCATTACTCACGTTCTCCACTAGAGACTGTGATAAGGGTAAGGACAAGGGGGTAGGCTTGGACCTGGAAGTTGAAGCAGCCCTGGGTAGATTCTGATGCTACCTGGCTATCACCTCACATCAAAATTGACATCTGAAGCATTTAAAGATTCCATTTGTCCATTGTTTATTTCTAAAGAAAATGACAACGTATAAAAAAGCTCCGTTAGCTCGTATCTCATGGTATGGCCCCATAGCACCTGTTCTGTTGCTGAGAAATTACTTTATAGTCCAGGAGAAGCTTGCAGGCAATCTGGGAACGTGGAGGCATATAGTCAAGAGAGAAGCCCATAAACAATCCATGAAAAGCATCGGAAACTAAATATTTCAGCAACGTTTTGATGGATTGGAAATACTTCCTACTCATGCCCTCCGTCTCGGTAACAGGCAAAATTCTGAATGATTCAGATTTCTCTTGGCACGGCTATGAGAAGAATTACAACTTGTTGCTCAAATCACATCTACATCATCACACTATGCTTGAGGCTGCGCAGTAAGCTCGTCTACCACCGAAAAAGTGCTTCTAATTGACTTCACTTGCTCTACATAGGAATGAATTACATCTGTTCTTCCATTCATTTCATACTGTCTATTGATACGTAAAGAAGACAGAAGACAGAGGGGAGTAAAAGAAAGAATGTGCAAAGTCTGTTTGACTGTTTGAATGCTAAAGTTACCCTAAATTCTACCTATTGTGCGCTCATATTTCTGAGGTAACTACACAGATTTCAATGAAGATATGTACTTTTAAATAATTTTAAATAATATTGTTCTGTAAAAAAATATAATAATCCAATTCAATTTCTCCAGTTTGTTTTGGAAAATGAAGCAATACTACAAAAGTGAAAAATATTGAGTCATAATTTGTCTTTGATGGTCTAGGGAGTCTTATAGTCGGCCGGTTCAATTCCCGACTGTGCCAAATACCAATCAGGGCCTGGTTCCCCAAAACGTTCTTATCTCTAAGTAGTTCTTAACCTAATAGGTTTCCTGTTAGGTTAAGAACTACTTAGCGATAAGAACGTTTTGGGGAACCGGGCCCAGTACTTTATGCTAAGTGGCTCAAGACGGAATGTCCCTGTATTCACTGAAAGTTGTAAGCTAAATAATTGAAATGTAAAAAATGGGTTGACAGAATCTAGCTAGACCCACCAGATTTGGATAGAAGGCACCTACCTACGTTATTGTCATTCAATTCTATTAGAGCCACATTTTGGAATGACTGTGGAATCAGCCAATCACAATTGACTTGCAATGGGAGGGACTGTTTTGATTATTTGTTATGATCTACAGAGGGCCTAAATCCATGTCATTAACTGAGAGCAAATAGCTAATCATTGAATTGTTAGCATTAATTTTTTCACTTGTGTTTACAAAGAAGCTCCAGCAGGTGTTTTCAGCAGTTTTGGGCAAATAATCTAGTGTCAGTTACTTTTTGCAGCAACGTGTCTGTCAAGTAATTATGCAACTGACTATTTTGCATTGGAACTTTTGTGTGGAAGTTGATAAGTTAACCTATCCATAGCCTCAAATTTTGCTATGTTTACAATGGGAAGCAACATATGTACAGTAGCTAGTACATTCCTTTCGGTTTGGAAATGTGTTTGTATTGACATGATTGGTACTTACTGGTTTATTACATATAGTGAATATGTTTCATGTTTATTTACTCATATATTTTGTATCGGCAGGTAGATGTATATGGAATGAAAAAATAATTCTGTATTCCACTGCTGGTTTGCTTCTAAAGCTAAGCAGGGTCTGGCCTGGTTTGTCCCTGGATGGGAGACCAATGATGCTGGAAATGATGTTGTAGCGCCAGTAGGGGGCACTCTTCTCTCTGGTCTAAAGATCATTCCCTATGCCCCACTGCAGTAATGGGGACATCTGCCCTGCGTAGAGTGTCATCCTTCGAATGGGACATTAAACGGGTGTCCTGGTTCTCTGTGGTCACTAAAGATCCCATGGCACTTATTGTAAAAGTAGGGGTGTTAACCCTGGTGTACTGGACACATTTCCAATCTGCCCTTAATAGCACCATGGCAACTTAATCAACCCCAGCTTTTAATGGGCTCATTCGTCCCCTTCCCTCCCCCTACTTCTCCCCAGGCTGTTGCTGTAAATGAGAAGTTGTTCTCATTCAAAATTGTCTGGTATGGTCAACTAAACTAATCTTGGAGTTAATTTTGTATCCATCTCTGATATTATTTTTCACATCCTTTGTATTGATGGTTCTGCATTATGACCCAGTTGGCTACATTGGTCTGGTCTAGCTGCAGGAAGCACAGGTCAGTGTATATGATAGAAGGTAAACAGTAGGTCCTCTCTATGCAGTGATCATTTCCTCGTGGTGAAAAGCTCACTTCATATTTGCAGTTTTTACAAACACAGTAAGTAGGCTACCATACGATTAATGTAGGCTATTAGAAGAATTTATATAATTATCTTTGCATTGTAAAAATCAACTCTCTGATTTATTCATGATGTCGTCAAAGAACATTAATTCTCTTGTTTCAGAGATTTGACATTGACTAAATAAAAGAAATGATTAATAATTTCTGTGATTCAGATTTTTGTCTTGCCTTTTCCATTTTTTAGTTTTCAATATTATTTTGAAACCACAGAAGTCCTTACCACGGATCCCTTATGGGTCTGGACATCTGTGCGTTTTCCCCTCTGTGGAGTTTCTTAGTTTCATATGATTTCTTTCCTGTGTGAATTGTTTTGCTTTCAGTTCCCGCTTTTTATGTCACATGATCCACATCACATGTTTCATTTAGCCAATGACAGTGCTTGATTGCCTCGGCAGCTGCATTCACTAACCAAATATGTGTGTGTTTAAACCCTGTATTATTATGTAAGTAGTTTGTCAGGCATTGTCTTGATATACAGTATATCCGTGCGCCAGTGTTATTTAACTGTGTATTTTGCCCCTCAAGGCTATTTTCAAATTAAAACTATGTTTGTTTTCTCCTCAACCTTTCGCGTTTGTCTCCTCACTACAATGCACCATGGATCACCGTCACAAGCCTAGGTCTAATAGTCATGGTTCGCCACTGGATTTAACATAATATTTAAATCATAATAAAATGACTGGTAAAAATAACATGCAATGTACAGTACCCTATATTTGCATTTGAGGTTCTCCCATTTCTTTGACACCTGTGTCGCAGTGACCTTTTCAGTCGTCCCGATCTCAGAGGGGTTCCTGAAAAGGTAAAAGAAAAGGTGTGTTGTTTTCTAAGTCTACTTCATAAATCACTAAAATTCACCACTTCAAGGATTACGGAGAGAACTGTTCTTCCAATGTTTTTTATTTTCCATGAGGAGCGGGGCTTCATTACAGTAGTTGACACATGAGGTAGTCTGATAAGGGCATCAGGCTGTTACTGAAAGAAAACAAATGTTTTCAAGTGAAAAAAATTAAGTTAAGCTACTGACTCAATAATATGATGATGTGGACAGGGCTACATGCAACACATACAGCCAGGCATTTACGTTTTCTTTAGCATGGATGAGTGCCAATCAGGAATCAAACCCAGAACGTGGTCAAAGGTTTTGAGAATGTCACAAGTATTGGGCTCCACAAAGTTTGCTGCTTTATTGTTCTTAATGAAGATCTTTGTCAGTAGTTACTATGGAATAATGAAGTATAATTACAATCATTCTATATGTGTGAAAGGCTTTCATTGACAATGACATTCAGTTTATGCAAAGAGTCAATATAATACCCTTCTTTTTCAAGACCTCTACAATCCGCTCAGGCATGCTGTCAATTAACATCTGGTCCACACCCTCACTAATGGCAACCCATTATTGCATGATCAATGCTGTTTTTGGTTTTTGTTTGCCCACCCGCCTCTTGAAGAGTGACCACAAGTTCTCAACGGGATTAAGGACTTAGGAGTTTTCTGACCATGGTCCCAAAATATTGATGTTTTGTTCCCTGTTAGTTCCCACTAACAGGTTCTTCTCAAATATTGATCACTTCTTATTAATACAATCCCACTGAGCAATGGCCGTTGATAATAGATTGGAAAGATTAAGAAAATACATATTTTTGGTTGAAAAGACATTGAATAGATGTTACAATGCATTGCTCAGTGGGACATCTGATTATTTTTATCACCCAAATGGCTTTTTCACAGAATTCCTGTATGAGTAATTTGGGAAATGTACACCTAAAAAAATTATAGTATACAAGCTATGTTTTGCTTTTGTTTCTGGGGATTTCCTTACAATTATAGATCCTGGTGTACCTTTGAAGGACACCATCGTTGACTATGTTGTATTTCACATTGCACTGTTAACTAAACCATAGCCATCAATCTTTTCAATTTTACACCGTTCATCTTAAGCCAAGTGACAAGTAGGTCAAGTTAACCAACAACTTAGGAAAAGTTATGATGCAAATTTTAAGATAGAGGTGATAAATGCAGCGCAGTCATCAAACTCTACAGCTGCAAAGAAATACGGTGTCACAAAATGTAATGTTCTAAGATGGTGAGCACAGAAAGACTTAAAATTGCGAACAGTCAAAGAAAAGTTTTCCATGGTCCTCAGTCAGTCCCAAACACTAGGCCTCCTTGCCACCCCTACTGTGAGGTGCTTCAGTAGCTGCTCTCTTTCACCCCTAGTAATCTTTCTGGGCTAGTTCATGTGTTTTCATTTTGTTTCTGCTGGAGATACGCATTATGTTGATGTAATTACTGTGTAATTATGCTGACAAGAGACTGAGATTATATGACCATGTTCTGCTTGTTGTCAGCACAGCTCTTGGTTTTGAATATAATTCATTTGTGAGCAATGTAAAATGTATCATAGAAAAAAATTAAAATAATTTATAATCGGATATCAGAGTGCTTTTCCCATTTTCAGTTTTAGTCCCTCACATCATGTACAAAAAGGTGGACTAGTGTGTCTACAGGATTATAGATATGTATGAATCTCAATCCCTACATTTCCAAAAAATAAACAATTAATTGAAGTGCGCTCAGTCTTTTGAAACTTAATTTGTCGCATGTTTACATCACCTCTTTAAAGATTTATCAAAGAGGAATGTAAATAGAACAGTATGGAACATGTAGCAATAGTTTAGCACTATGGTCACATACAAAGTGTCAAGTTGCAAGGAGTAGGGGGATGTACAAAGAAAATGCTACAACAGCCATTACGCTGACCTGGAATTTAACACACCGTTGGATATTATGGAACTAGTCACGTACATGGCAAACTGCAAAGAACATAGGGTTGCAAAGGACAGAGAACATGGGCCGGTAATATGTCAATGCCCTGTTGTGTCTGGTGGCTGGCTGCTATCAGTAGCTGCCAGTTGGATAATTGCTGCTTTCGGAACTGCAGTAGTCTTTCACATCCCCCTGACAAGGCAATCCAAGCTACGGACGACTGGGTTAAATGGAATGTGCTGTTGGATGTTAGACTGGGACTAATATGGCTATATAAGTTTATACAGGGCTTAATAGGGTTGATTATGTTGGATGTAGGTATGCGGCTACAAAGATTGATGATTTTGTCTTTGTTCCCCTCTGTTTTTCTCCTGACCCAATTTGTTGTGTTAAATTTTTCTTTAAGCCTGGTTACATCAGCAAACACTTAGCAGGTGCAGGAATGTATGAAGCTTAAGGCTCGATCAACACAGAAGCCTTAAGTCAGGATTTATGAAAGGAGGCGACACATTCACCAACCAACTGCACATCTGTGATTGAGTCAGACCTAATGATAATGGATGTAGGTATGGTTTAAGACTATGTTTTTGCACATACAATGATTGATTGATTGATAACACTTGTGCTACAGAAGAAAAAAAAACATACAGTTACAAATACGAAATGCCTTGTTATACAAAAACTGTTGTTTTCTGGGAACCACCCTCCAAAAATAAAACCTTTTTTGTAAGAGGTTGATGTACTGTGAGATCCCGCTCTCTACAAGGTGCTGCCAGTCAATAAGGAAGGTTTGTGTGTATTTGCGCATGCAGGTGCATATATTTGTGCGTGACTGTTTATGTGTGTATTTTTGCCTGTGTTTTTACCTCACCACTGAGGAAGTATTTAAAAGAAATAGAACACAAGAGATAACCAGGTATAGGAATGACAGGGACTTTATTTGATTTAAAAGCACTGTGTTCCAGCTTCAAAGAGTCATGGTTGCGTTGTGTACTATTAAAGTGTGGCTGTGTCACTTAGCCACCTGGTAGCTGATGTTCTACTTCCTTCATAACTGGGAGCTATCTGGGACTACTGCTACCATCTTTGCTGTCAGGCTTTTTCAAGTAAATTACTGCTCACATGTTACAAAGAACATGACCCCCCCGCCCCATCACACCCACACACCTTTCCTCTCCATCTCGCTCATTCGCTTCTCGCTCCATTATTCTCTCACTCGTTCCCCTACCTTCCTCGCTCCATTTTCCCTGCCTTATAATCGGTACCAAAAAAAGTGTTAGAAGAATGGCCTTTGCTTTATTAGAAGGGATTGGGACCGCAGTTAATCTCTCGCCAGAGATTTAGCTGATACAGAGTGTGCATCAAGGCAGGGATTAACATTGAAATACAAACGGTGATGCCCATTCTCTCTCTCTCTCTCTCTCTCTCTCTCTCTCTCTCTCTCTCTCCCATAGAAATAGAATGGATAGAAAGGCCATTGAGCTGCTTGGCGTGGTCATTCGATTAGTACACAACAAAATGGTGATTGTTGTTTGTTTTCACGGTGATAACACGTGGAAACAATGTGGAAGTAGGCCACTAGGTCTTTGCAATGGAACGGTACACGTAAAAATGCCTGCCGCTCTAACCACTCTGCTACATTGAATTGAATTGGAATGTCCTTTGTAATCATTCCATTTCTATGGTTCCACCATTACCAATTCACTTCTTCACTCTCTATTCCTGGCCCTATTTCTCCTTTTCCTATATAATTCTCTTCCTAAACTAAACTCAGTCTTCTCAGACCCATTGCTGTGTGGTGATGCAGCTGTTACCCCCATGGGCATTCTAAAATATGTCTGGCTCCATTTCATTGTGGTAATTGCTGACTTTAACCAGGCTTGCTCAATGGCCATGAGCAAATATTGTGACAGACTTTCAGCTGCGTTTCATCTGAGAATCAAGTGCACTCTTGTCTATGGGTGACATATTTTACATAAATTATTCCAAACTCCCATTTCTGTTCTTTTGTCTTTGAATAACATTGCAGGATCATTATACTATACTGGATTTCCTTATTCTGGGTCATGGCTCTTCTTTTTCTCTTTGTCCTCAGTTCATATTCTAATTCATTCTTCTTTCTCTCATTTGACCTCTTAATATATTCTTCTTTATCTTCTTCCTCATCCTCTTGTTTGTCTTTGTCTTGATTCTCTCATTTGACCCCATTATTTACTTCTTGTTCAACTTCTCTTCTATTTTACTCAAATGTGGCATTGTCCAAAAATGATTCACAAAAATGAATTTATTATGTCATGTACACTGTACTATAATATAGCCATAAGTATATGGACACCCCTACTAAATGGCCAACGCATCCCTCCAGGCGCAAGAGTGACTAGGCAATGATAGTGTGACATCGCTTTTGTGTATTTTTGGGGGGTTCAAGTTTTTACAATTTCGCACACATTATTTTGTTTTCTAACTGCCTTGACAGCATGCCTGGAAAACAGTGTGCTGTTTAGGTCGAAAAGCTGCGCTCCGCTCTTTGTCTTTGAAGGTGTGTACCCTCATTACAAATGCGGTTGCCCCTATTGTTTTGGTAATCATCCCCCGCTACCTCCATCTTTTTCTGTCGTCTGGAAGGATCAGAAGTATGAGAGCACTTGTGTGACTGGACACAACAAGTGGTTCAACTTGCCTATGTTAATGAGGTCTGCTCCAAGCTTAAACGTGCAATATATAATTTTTGGCCACCAGGGGGCTTTCAATCAAAACAATAGCAAAAGATGTACTTGGATGACAACGGGAAGATGCGTGGGATCATGGGTTTTGTTATCGTCGTCATTGACAACCTTCCAATCTAGCGTCTCCGGCAGAAAAAATGTTCACTGACAAAGTAATGTATTGTTAAAAATATTATAACTTTATTCACGTTATATTTGGCGGCTCCCTGGAACTTAGAACAACTATATTATATGACGTCATTGACGGGCGACAAAAAGAAACGTCCCGTTTCTTCAAATTAAATTACAAATTTATCTGGATTTGAAAGTTGGTGGAAACATTTAGGATAATGTAAGTACACAACTAAGAAATATATATAATATATGTATAGTGATGTTTTCTTTCAATGCAAAGTATGTATTTTGTTATTGTTTTGATTGATATTACATATTGTACCTTTAAAGCTGGAGGGAGAACAAGGGTCTGGGGCAGATTTTTTGGGCTAGGCCCTTAGCACTAGAACCACCAGGCCTTCCACACCACCTATAACCACCAACTACTCACACCACTCAGTGTCATTAGCATACAAATCATCCTATTTAAAATCCACACTCTCCTCCGCAGCCTCCAGCCTAGACATCACTGGATCCAGCAATCAAGAGCATCACCCCTACCTCTAATGTAAGTAAAATGTACCTAAAAAAATTTCCCCTACCTCTAATGTACCTCAAAAAATTTACTACATTTTGTTGTTTTTGAAGGTATTATATAAAGTAGAATACGAAAAATATATATAATATCAAAAGATAGCTACTCTACATGCTGTAGTAGCCTATTTTCATATATTTTCTAGAATTACAGTTCATAAGGCTATAGAATGGCAACACACAAAATTCACTTCATTCACAGATATTTTGTTTATGTAGAAGGTAAAAACGTGTTTAAACTAACTTATGCCGATCACATCAGTGTTGGGTAAAGCAAATTTTCAGTTACATTCCAGTTACATGTTGAGTTCACAAGTTATGGGAAGTCCCTAATTAAGACAAAATGATCAGGTAAATGGAGTTCATATCTTAAAAGTAACCTATAAAACAAATAGAAAGAGTAAAGAAAATATCAATCAGGGTCACCAGTAAGATATGAACTCCAAGCTACTTTACCCAACACTGGATCGCATGTTGCACAATTAGAAATTGGGGCTGTAAAGCTCCCTGTTTTGACATTTTATTCATTTTAAATTTTTTATGATTATTCCTGCTGTTTCTTCGATACATTAAAATCAGATTTCCTTACTGTTGGTTAGAATTTTTATAAAACTATGCTTTGTGTTTGCTACTCTAAGCCTTAAAGAAATTGTCTCTATTTGCCTGCCGTCAGTAACGGTTTCCCCATAACTCCTTGACAGCTGTCTTTCCTTGTTTAGACAAAGTTCACATTACTGGATTAGAGAAATTAATTGTGTGAACTGAGCATTCAAGAAAACAGACACATTCCTGTATTTTATTTCCTGCAATTGGTTATATTACTTCTTGCTCGTGTTACGTTCTGCATCCTCATATAACTCACGGTCAATCAAAGCATAAAATAGCCCCTCATGCATG
>JACXGM010029937.1:0-13533 GCA_016801145.1 Umbra pygmaea
CGAAATCAAGGATTGGAAGGATGGTCATTTTTACCAGGGTCTTTTTGGCAGCATAGGTGAAGGAGGCCTTGTTTCTGAATAGGAAGCCAATCCTAGATTTTATTTTAGATTGGAGGATGTTAATGTGACGCTGGAAAGAAAGTGAACAATCTAACCAGACACCTAGGTATTTGTAGGTGTCCACGTATTCCAGTTTGGAACCATCCAGAGTGGAGATGCTAGTCAGGTTGGCGGGTATGGGAAGTGTGCGGTTGAAAAGCATGCATTTAGTTTTGTTGGGGTTTAAGAGCAGTTGAAGGTTATAGAAGGCGTGTTGAATGGAGTCGAAGCTCTTTTGGAGGTTAGTTAATACAGAGTCCAATGAAGGGCCGGATGTGTATAGAATGGTGTCATCCGCATAGAGGTGAATCTGCGATTTCACTTGAAGGCCACATGATTGAGCAATAAAGAACCTAATAAAGTATTTATCAAAACAATAATGGATTATAACTTCATAACGTACCTGAAAAGTTAATACATATGGCAAAATTAAATTGAGTATAAAATTGGTGAGCGTGTTCAATATTTTTAAGCTTAGACAACTCAAATCTGGACCACTTACATGGTCACAATAAATCAACTGGTTAAAATGATAAAATAATTGAAAGTAACAATTATATTATGTGGAACAGGTTTCTTAAAAACAATCATTTTACATTAATGACATATTCAAACTGAATATGAGTCTCGTTTATGACACCATTTTACATTAACCTTACCCTAACCTTAACCCACCTTACCCTAACCTTAACCTCACTAAGCTAGCATATTATGCCTGAAATAAATGTTCCCCACAAAGTTCAAATTGTAACCAATTGGTCTATTCTTGGAAAAGTAAAACAGTGATTCAATACGTAAAAAAACTCATATTTGCCTAGCCAATATCGTAAGTTTGTCTTCATAATGCGGCAACATTTCCATTACATACAGTTACCCACGTATTGCTTATGTCTTGAAGAACTCAAAAATGTAATATGATGTTTTTACGGTGTGCCGTATATAGTATACAAAATGGAAAATACTATAATATATAAATCTGTATTTTTTTACAAAAATGACAAAACAATTAAAATTATAGGTACTATTGAACTTTTTATAATATTTATAGTAATGGGGGTCCATGAATTTCTCGGCTAAGCGTTGGTTCAGAAGTCACCAAGTGTCAGTTTCATCAGAATCCGCTAAATTGGTTTTGTTTTGGTATGAATGTACTGATGCAGGTGAATGAGAAAGTAGTGAGTGTTTACATCTGCATGAGCAGCAACAATTTAGTTTTGTCTAGGAGGGAACATTTCTGATTTGCATACTATTGTTGATAATGTAGTTTGGATTTAGTATTTAACAATTTTCAATATAAACAGTATTTAAAAATGTGTTTTCTAACATTTTGTAGAGTTAGGTAATTGGTAGCTCAATGAATAATACAGCATGTAAAAAGACATGGACAAGACACTAGAATTCAACTAGTCACGCCCATAGACTGTATATAAAGTGGACCAAGCAACACCATTTACTTCGACGGAGACCAAGTGAAGTCAATTAGAAGTACAATTCTGGTGGTAGCCGAGCGCACTGCGCAGCTGTTACGCAGCCTCAAACGGAGCTTGATGACGTAGATGTAACATGAGCAACATGTCTGAACGCTGTCATTCTTCTCGTAGCTGTGCCAAGAGAAATCTGAATCATATGTCATCTGTCACATACTGTACTGAAGTATTCCAATCAATCAAAACGTTGAAATATTTTGTTCCGATGCTTTTCATGGACTCTCTATGGGCTTCTTTCTTGACTGTATGCCTCCACGTCCCCCCAATTTCCTGCGAGCTTCTCCTGGACTATACAGTAATTTCTCTACGACAGAATGTCGCGTGGTTATGACACAATCGTTAGCCTCTTTTAACAAAAACGGCTGCTACGGGGCCATAACAGGAGATACAAGGTAATGGAGCCCTTAATACATTGTCGTGTTTCTTTAGAAATAAACAATGGACAAATAGAATCTTTAAACGCTTCAGCTGTAAATTTATTTGCTGTCAAAGTGACCCTAAAATTAATGGGAATCTATGGACTGCTAATGAAACGTGGTGCCTTGGTAGCCTCGGAATCTCCCCATAGGATCTTCAACTTCCAGGTGCTGGCTTAACCCCTTGGTCACGCCAGTGTAAAACCAACTATATCCTGCTCCTTAAGAACAAAGGCAGAGTCTTGTGTATTATGAAAGGAATGCAATCGTTCTTGTGTGACAAGTGAAAACTACTGTGTTTATATGCAGAACTAAATGTGATTAGTGGAACTGATACCAGTCTGACTATTTTGCAAACTTGAAGCAAACAGATCATAATACCTGTAGAATGTATTAAATATATATATTTTTTAATGCTCCAAAACAAGCTTCATACACATAGGAAGATTTCAAAATAGATTATAATTAAATCAGAATTCCATGATGTGGAATGGACTAAAGCATTGTTGACAGAATAAACTGATGCAGTTATAATTAATTAATTTATTTCATTTATTATACAGGAAAGTTAAAAGTAACATTAAATTACAATATAAACTGAGGTTAAAAACTAGTTTCCAGGAGGTTTCTGTTCTGCAGAGACATAGAACGTAGAACAAAGTTACGGCACATGAGGACAGGAATATTTGTACTAGACATTAGCACGGGCTTAACAGATATAGTCAACTAACAAACAATAATACAGACAGTGCAAACGAGACTTGGAAAAAACATGAACAATCAATGAGGAACAGTTTGTATGCATTTTTGAAATATGTGATGGATGGCAGCGTTCTGATGTGATAGGAAATGTCATTCCAAAGTTTGGTGTATGTATGAAAAAAGTATTTTTGACTATACAGTAGTTGTTTTTATATGAAGGGACTGGAATGAATGCCTTTGAGACTGACCTAGTAAGGCGTACTGGTCTCATATTGTGTGTCGAGAGGAGTGCAGCAAGTGTTGGTGAAGTGCTATTTTGAATCTGAAAGTAGAATGCAATAGCATGGTTGTTTATGTAGTTCTGGTAAGTCAAAGCATTTGAGTGGGTGAGTGCAATGCATCGATGAGGCCACTTTGGAAGATTACTGTGGATTTTGAAAGCGCAATTGTATAATTGTGCTATTGGTTCAGTAATTTTCTTAGTGGTAAGAGACCAAATTGGATGACAATAGGACATTGTTGAAACCAGAATTGCATGTAGGTAGGTTTCAGAAACAGAAAAGGAAAGATATCTAATCTTGTTATACACAACGTTTCTGATTCAGCTTTTCTGTTAAGTTAGAAATGTGTTCCCAGTATGTAAGGTGTGAATCAAGTAGCACACCAAGATATTTGTAAGTCTTTGTGATGACAAGATCTTGGTTTGATAAGGTAATATAATCAGCAAAAGAAATACTTTTTCTGGTTGAGTGAAAATACATGCATTCAGTTTACTTTATATTGATGGACAGGTTGTTCTTTTTCAACCTTTATGTAAGAACTGAAGATCAGATGACAATTTGGAGTTTATGATGTTAGGAATTGAGTCAAAGAGAAAAATCACGGTATCATCAGTGTACAGTAAGCATTTTGGGTGTTTACAGACTTGAGGGAGATCATTGATGTATAAAAAATGTAAGGGTCCAAGAATGCTGCCTTGTGGAACGCCCATATCACAGACTAAAGGTTGCAATTTTGCGTGATTCATTTTGACAGCTTGCAACCTTCAGGTAGGAAGAAACATTTCTATCACAGATGAAGACATTTTAAATGAGTGAAGTTTGTTAAGCAAGAGCTGTTGGTTCATTGTGTCGAAGGCTTTACGAAAATCAATAAAAATAGCTCCAGTGATGTGACCTTTGTTAATAGAGTCACACAATTTTTCAGTGAAGAGTAGTAATGCTGACATGGTGGATCTTTAAGCGTAAAAGCCGTGTTGACAGTCACTGAGCCAGTTGTTAGTTTCAAGGTATGAACTTAACTGGTTTTGCAAGGCTTTTTCAAGCAACTTAGACATTGCTGGAAGTATTGCTATAGGTCTGTAGTTTGAAACAAGAGTGTGATCATCAGATTTAAAAATTTGAGAAATTTGCATTGTTTTCCAGTCAGTGGGAAAGATAGAAAGCCTGATACAAAGATTGAGTAAGTGCTGAAAGAGAGGATTGAGGCTATCAGCATGAGTCTTTAAGAAGAAAATGTTTAGACCATAAGTATCACGGGCATGATAATGTTTTAGTGAATGCAGTATTTCCATCACCTTGTTCTGTGAGATCTAAAAAAATGAGAACTGATCATGCATGATAATGATGGTGTTGGAGAAATTCAGAACCATGAATGAGTGTAATAACTGTATATGTTCGGTTGAATACAATATAAACTATACATTTTGTGTGTAGCTATAAACAAAAAACATTTTTCTGAATTATTTTCTCAGCTGTCCAGATGGGAAAAATACGCGTTCAGGGTTACATTGGCCATTTGGTGCTTCTCTGTTTACAATCCTAGTGTGTGTGGTTTGTGTGGTTATTTGGTGGTCATGTATTTTTTTTACAATGTACAGTGTTTTTACATGTGGGGAATATTCAAAATGTCTGGTGCTTTTCCAGAATTTTCTACCAAATATCTTTAAAAGCACCTTTGTCTAAATTTCTTTGTTTACTAGAATTTTTCCAGGTACAGTGCATCCAGAATGTATTCACAGCCCTTCACTTTTTCCACATTTTGAAATTGATTAAATTCATTATATCCCTCAAAATTCTACAAACAATACCCCATAATGACAATGTGAAAGACGTTTGTTTGAAATCTTAGCAAATTTATTAAAAATTTAAAATTAAAAAAGCACATTACAGCCTTAAGTCTTTTTGAGTATAATGCTACAGTCTTGGCACATCTATTTTTGGTCAGTTTCTCCAAAAAACATTTGGTTAGTTGCAGGACCTCTCAAGCTTCATCAGGTTGGATTGGGAGTGTCAGTGCACAGACATTTTCAGATCACTTCAGAGATGTTCATTCAAGTTCAAATCTGGGCTCTGGCTGGGCCACTCAATGACATTCACAGAGTTGTCCTGTAGTCAATCCTTTGTTATCTTGGCTTTGTGCTTAGGGTCGTTGTCCTGTTGGAAGATGAACCTTCGCCCCAGTCTGAGGTCCAGAGCACTCTGGATCAGGTTTTCAGCAAGGATGTCTCTGTACATTGCTGAATTCATTTTCCCTTGATCCTGACTAGTCTCCCAGTTCCTGCCGCTGAAGAACATGCCCACAGCATGACACTGCCACCACCATGCTTCACTGTAGGGATGGTATTGGCCAGGTGATGAGCGGTGCCTGGTTTCCTCCAGACATGATGCTTGTCATTCAGGCCGTAGTGTTCAATCTTTGTTTCTTCAGACCGGAGAATTATATTTCTGGGTCTATCTCATGGTCTGAGAGTCCTTCAGGTGCCTTTTGACAAACTCCAGACGGTCTCTCATGTGCCTTTTACTGAAGAGTGGCTTCCGTCTGGCCGCTCTACCATACAGGCCTGATTGGTGGAGTGCTGCAGGGATGGTTGTTCTGGAAGGTTCTCCTCACCCCAGAGAAATGCTGGCGCTCTGTCAGAGTGACCATCGGGTTCTTGGTCACCACCCTGACTAAGGCCCTTCTCCCCTGATTGCTCAGTCTGGCTGGGTGGCCAGCTCTAGGAAGAGTCCTGGTGTTTCCAAACTTCTTCCATATACAGATGATAGAGGCCACTGTGCTAATTGGGACCGTCAATGCTGCAGATATTTTTCTGTACCCTTCCCCAGATCTGTGCCTCAATACAATCCTGTCTCCGAGGTCTAGAGACAATTCCTTGGACTTCATGGCTTGGTCTGTGCTCTGACATGCACTGCTAACTGTGAGACCTTATATAGACAAGTGTGTGACTTACCAAATCATGTCCAATCAACTGAATTCACCACAGGTGGACTCTAATCATGTTATGGATACATCTCAAAGATGATCAGTGGAAACAGGATTCACCTGAGCTCAATTTTGTGTGTCATGGCAAAGGCTGTGAATACTTATGTACAGTACATGTGCTTTTTATTTTTAATAAATTTGCCAATATTTCAAACACACTTCTCTCACATTACCATTATAGGGAATTGTTTGTACAGTTGAAGGAAATACTAAATTCATTTCAGAATAAGGGTGTAACATAACAAAATGTGGAAAAAGTGAAGCGCTGTGAGTACTTTCCGGATGCACAAGATGCTCATAATATTAAAAGTAGTCCCATGGTACTTACATACTTGCAAACAATGTATTAAGGGCAATGTTGTGGCTTCAACAAATGTTTGTTCTTTTCTTTATTGTGTATTGATGCACCAGTAAGAAGATATAATAGAAAACCACGTAAGACAGGATTTGAACCTCCGTTGACTGGGGATAAGCCTGGTCCATCACAGCAAATGTTTTTTTTATTCTTAGAGCTGTGCACATTAACTAGTTATCAAAAAACATTTCAATTTGCTGACAGAGCTTGGTAATAAGCCTTGCTGTCACCAAGACCTGTTATCTAGCTAGATCAGAATGATTTCCTCATTCTCCTTGGCAATGATCAATTTAGCACAGCAAAAGTGCTTGATGAGAAAATACAATTTTACATCTAACTAAAAAACAGACCAGTGGGCACTGCAATACTGTATGTCTTAAGTTAGACAGTCAAATAACATGGAATTAGTTACTCTCTAAATTAAATTTTATAGAGAAGCAGCCTCCTTTATTAACTCTTGTCAGCTATATGCACACGCAGCACACCTAATCAAATGAGCTATTGATGACAATCATTTCATAACAGTCACTTTTAGTTACATGTAGCAAAGTAGATAACCTATCTAGCTTGTGAACTTATGTTAGTAAGTTGTCACGTGTAGTAATAAAGAATCAGGACACAGATGCAGGGTAACAGGTCCATAATACATAGATGTATTGAGATTGCAAAAACATACACAAGAAGTGATACAATATAAACAACCCTCCTAAGAGCAATTAACAAAAAGAGAAACCTGACAAATGTGCCTAAAGCGTGTACAGTACTGTAATACAATTAAGGTCAATGGCAGGAATATAGCATATGCACACAAAATGATACTTGAATTGACAATAACCAGCAACCCCAGAGAGAAAACAGGGACTAATTATAGGTGGAATAGGTGATGAGGGAATCAGTGGCAGGTGTGTCTCCTTAGACATACTGTAGGACTGAGGTATTTGAGGGCTGTAAGGACTCTGGGGAGCTGGATCGTTGAACTGCTTCTTCATTTTGTTCTCAAAGTTGATGTGTTGTGAATAACATTGAGGATGAGAATGAGAATAACATTCTTAATCTGCCGTGGTTAGTACCTATCAAAATTGGTCAAAGGAAGGAAAAGCTGTGAACCTGCGACAGGGTCATGGGTGGCCAAGCCTCATTGATGCATTTGGGGAGTGAAGGCTGGCCTGTGTGTTCTGATCCAACAGACGAGCTGCTGTAGCTCAAATTGTGGAAGAAGTTAATGCTGGTTATGATGGAAAGGTGTTAGAACAAAGTGCATATGGGGCTGCTGTTTTGGCAGCAAAACTGGGACCTACACAACATTAGGTCTTAATGTTATGGCTGATCGGTGTGTGTATATATATATATATATATATATATATATATATATATATATATATATATATATATACACAGTGCCTTGCGAAAAGTATTCGGCCCCCTTGAACATTTCGACCTTTTGCCAGATTTCAGTCTTCAAACATAAAGATATAAAACTGTAATTTTTTGTGAAGGAGCAACAACAAGTGGGACACAATCATGAAGTGGAACGAAATTTATTGGATATTCCAAACTTTTTTAACAAATAAAAAACTGACAAATTGGGTGAGCAAAATTATTCAGCCCCTTTACTTTCAGTGTAGCAAACCCTCTCCAGAAGTTCAATGAGGATCTCTGAATGATCCAATGTTGACCTAAATGACTAATGATGATAAATAGAATCCACCTGTGTGTAATCAAGTCTCCGTATAAATGCACCTGCTCTGTGATAGTCTCAGAGGTCCGTTGAACGCAAAGAGAGCATCATGAAGAACAAGGAACACACCAGGCAGGTCCTAGATACTGTTGTGGAGAAGTTCAAAGCCGGATTTGGATACAGAAAGATTTCCCAAGCTTTAAACATCCCAAGGAGCACTGTGCAAGCGATAATATTGAAATGTAAGGAGTGTCAGACCACTGCAAATCTACCAAGACCCGGCCGTCCCTCTAAACTTTCAGCTCATATAAGGCGAAAACTGATCAGAGATGCAGCCAAGAGGCCCATGATCACTCTGGATCAATTGCAGAGATCTACAGCTAAGGTGGGCGAGTCTGTCCATAGGACAACAATCAGTCGTATATTGCACAAATCTGGCCTTTATGGAAGAGTGGCAAGAAGAAAGCCATTTCTGAAAGATATCCATAAAAAGTGTCGTTTAAAGTTTGCCGCAAGCCACCTGGGAGACACACCAAACATGTGGAAGAAGGTGCTCTGGTCAGATGAAACCAAAATCAAACATTTTGGCAACAGTGCAAAACGTTATGTTTGGCCTAAAAGCAACACAGCTCATCACCCTGAACACACCATCCCCACTGTCAAACATGGTGGTGGCAGCATCATGATTTGGGCCTGCTTTTCTTCAGCAGGGACAGGGAAGATGGCTAAAATTGATGGGAAGATGGATGGAGCCAAATACAGGACCATTCTGGAAGAAAACTTGATGGAGTCTGCAAAAGACCTGAGACTGGGACAGAGATTTGTCTTCCAACAAGACAATGATCCAAAACATAAAGCAAAATCTACAATGGAATGGTTCACAAATAAACATATCCAGGTCTTAGAATGGCAAAGTCTAAAGTCCAGACCTGAATCCAATTGAGAATCTGTGGAAAGAACTGAAAACCGCTGTTCACAAACGCTCTCCATCCAACCTCACTGAGCTCGAGCTGTTTTGCAAGGAGGAATGGGCAAATATTTCAGTCTCTCGATGTGCAAAACTGATAGAGACATACCCCAAGCGACTTACAGCTGTAATCACAGCAAAAGGTGGCGCTACAACGTATTTACTTAAGGGGGCTGAATAAGTTCAAAGTTAAGGGAACGGTGGTTACACTACCTGGACGGGACAGAGAAAGTAAGCTATACCAGATTTCTGAGAGGGCAGGTTGTGAAAAAACCCTTGAGTGACTGCAAAAGACCTGTAGCAAGACTTGGTGGCAACAGGCATTGAGGTTTTAGTGAGCCCACTAAGGTGCATACTACAGGCAGTACTCCAAGACGTACACCACTACTGACCCAAGAGCACAAAAACGGTCAGCTCCAATATGCTCAAAATCATATAAAGTAGCCACAGATGTTTTGTCGTTCTGTTCTGTAGAGTGTAGGGTTGTTTTTGGCGGCCTGACATTTTAGTTTTTATTAGTTTTAGTCACGTTCATACTCTGTTTTAGTCTTAATTTAGTCAGAATTATCCATTACTATTTTAGTTTTGTTTTAGTCGACAAAAACTGATGACAATTAGTCTAGATTTAGTCAATGAAAAATTGTATTTTATTCTCTTTTTAGTAATGCAATTCTATTTTACCCAGTCAATATACTATAAGTACCTAGACCACACCAAAATTTTGTCATGGACGGCCATCGGTCGCTTTCTCTGTGTCAGATTTAATTTAGTTTGTTGTCGTTTACACTAACTTACCACAGCTGCGTCTTCTAAATGATTCCATGGGGCTTGAGGAAGTGATGTCACCTGCTTCTGTGCAGTGCGACCTGATGAAGTAAGACACAGGAAACTAGGGATGGACGATACTGCAAAATCTGGGTTTGATCCGATACAAAGTAATACAGGGCCAGTATCGCCGATATCAATAACGATACAATACTTTTTATTATTAAAAGATGCTAATGTACTTTCACGTACGCTGCACCTGTATTACTGTTTATATTTTATTTTTTATTCTTTTTTATTAAAGAAGAACACAGTCATCTGACTTGAACCCCATAAAAAATCTCTGGTGGGATTTAAGAAAGCGGTTGCAGTTTATATGTTTATCAACAAACATTTATGAACTTTTGAGATTATTCTACTATAAGGAAAAGGGCTTTACAAATGCAATAAATTATTTTATTATTACACGGTTTTCATGGTTTACATGACCTTATGTGGGTTACATTACCTTACATGGGTTAGATGACCTTACATGGGTTACATTAACTTACATGGGTTACATTAACTTACATGGGTTACATAAACTTACATGGGTTACATGACCTTACATAAGATACATTACCTTACATGGGTTACATTAACTTACATGGGTTACATTTACTTACATGGGTTACATGACTTTACATAAGATACATGACCTTACATGGGTTACATGACCTTACATGGGTTACATGACCTTACATGGGTTACATTACCTTACATGGGTTACATGACCTTACATGGGTTACATGACCTTACATGGGTTACATGACCTTACATGGGTTACATGACCTTACATGGGTTACATGACCTTACATGGGTTACATGACCTTACATGGGTTACATGACCTTACATGGGTTACATGACCTTACATGGGTTACATTACCTTACATGGGTTATATAACATTACAAGCCAAAATAAACTACAACATAAAATGTTACATTCAGAATGAAATCACCTCTTGGTTCTTCATACTCATTGTGTACTTGGAACTGTATGCACTTACAGTATGGTTAACTTAGTCTTGTATGGAGCAATACAGTGAATGACCAACAAGACAATATTGTCCAATAATCAATCTAACAAAACTAAATAGTAGCCACCGTGTTAAATTTTACAACAATATTGCAATAGTTATATATGCATTGAACTTGTATTGACGAATTACAAAGCCGTAGTTACACAGAACAGTATATGTGTTTAATTGGTTTGTCTGCTCTGTCATTAGGGCCTATCAAGCTGCACAGTGAAAGCAGCTCTAATACAACAGTGTGCTGTGACTGACACCGTTCTGGAGCTAAGGCCCAATGTGACGCTGAAGCCTGTGCTATGCTGCACACGGGGCACAAATTGCAGGCCCTGCCTACAAGTTCACTTTGACATCCAGCATAGAAAACTTCAGAATGGTGTGGGAACACTCTTTACAAGCATTCTAAAATGTTAACCTTTGACCTAATGTTTAACCTTTGACCTAATGTTTAACCTTTGACCTAATGTTTAACCTTTGACCTAATGTTTAACCTTTGACTGAATGTTTGACCTAGCCCACAAACATTAGTTTTCTGAGTCATGGTTGCTACTCATCCCATCCTATCGTGCTATCTTGTCTCATGACCCGTTGGGTTCTTGTGTTTTAGCATCATTTGTCATCTGTTACCAAGTACCGAATCTAATGCCACAATGCAAGATGCTAAAGTTCACCATGACACCTGTTGCTCTCCATGGGGAAACTACATCCTCGGTATGAAATATTAACAATAATAACAATAATAATAATAATAATAATACATGGTACTTCTATAATGCGTATTTTGTGAGCCTGAATGGGTGCTGTTTTATGTGTGTGAGTCCATGTTTGCATGTGTGTGCACAAGTTCACATCTGCATGGTATGTGATACATGTCTATGGTTGTTTACACCCAACAGTTACACATGTCAGTGCTGCTGAAGGACAATACACTGGACTTCAACAGTCTGGTGAATGTAGATGTTTGCTGCCGTAATTATGAAGTGGTTTTTCCCTCACAAGATGAAGGTATTGCAATATCAAAAGGGTCGGGTTGATTTAACATGTCTACAAAACATATGTCTATAAATAATATGCACTAGGCGGAGACATTTGTATACTATATTTTCAGAGTGGAAGGTAGTTGAATTACTTTCACTTGCTCACCGGCATTAAATAATTGAAAAAAATGGTTAAATAATGTAACTTATTCAATCAATGTTACCTACTTATTTAAAATGTGCTTCTTCCAAATGTTGATAACGATTAATTCAATGCTTTTATTGTCAATTTGTAACAAAGTGATTATCTCACTCATTTATGATAGTTATTTGTAACAAAGTGATTCTCTCACTCAATTATGATAGTTATTTGTAATAAAGCGGTTCTCCAAGTCTTTGACAATATAGATTTTTTTTAAGTGATTTTCTGAATCATTGATGATATGTATTTGTCCTGTCTGCCCTCAGAGTGCTCTCAGAGTACAATCCTTCAAAGAGATCTAAAGGCCTGTAGAGGTGAGTTACATCTTCAATTCCCATGTTGATATTACAAAACAAATATTAGTAGTAGAACAAATGCCCATAAGAATATTGCAGGGAGGGTTGTTCCACGAAAACAGTATAATTTAGACATTGATAGTTTATTTTACCAAAATCAATATTATTATGTGAAAACTTCCAAGAAAACACAATTTTCCACCTCAGGCTTCAAAACGTAAATAATCTCTACATAATTAAGGGGACACTCAAATCACACATCTAGCTTCGATGACTGAATTGTATTAATGATAGAAATCTTTACTGGACATTGTTTTATTCATTGAGAAGAAAATTATTTAACAACCGTTAATGTAAACCAAAATCAACTTTCGATTGAGGGCTGGATTCAAACTCACAATGTAAATTAAACAATTGACATCACAGGCTGTTCCAATTGTATGAAATTCATCACGGCATCTCAAAATGTGATTCAGTATTGCCCCGTTGTTCCTGTATGCACTCCGGACAATGTCTGGGCATGCTCCTGATGAGATGTGTACCATGTCCTGGGGGATCTCCTCCCAGACCTGTATCAGAGCATCAGTGAGCTCCTGGACAGTCTGTGGCGCTACTTAGCAGCATCAGATCCACCACTACATAATGTCCCAGAGGTTTTCAGTTGGATTCACGTCTGAGGAATCTGCCTTTGTCATCCAGGAACTGCTTACACGCTGGCCACACGAGGCCGGGATCAGATACCGGTCCTGCTGCTGGGGTTGATGCTCTTCTATGACTCTGTCCAGGTCTCCTTGTTTAATGACCAGTCTCCTTGTATCTCCTCCATGCTCTTGAGGCTGTACTTGGTGACACAGCAAACCTTCTTGTGACTGACATATCAATGTGCCAAACCTGGAGGAGCTGGACTACCTTTGCAACCTAAATGGGCTGCAGGTAGCGCCTCATGCTACCATTAGTGACAATGGCCCTCATTTATCAAACGTGTGTAGAAACCAGTGTAGATTTGAGCGCAGAAATCATCTTACGACGAGACCCACGTGTGATTTACAAAACTTTCTTCATTGAATAGCACGTTCTCCAGCGCAATATCGTGGTGAACCCCGCATGCCATAATTATGTTAAGCCTGCTCTGGTGTGTAGTCCCCCACCCCACTCCGCTTACACAAGACAGAGCCACCGGCCCTAGAGCAAACCTATACATCACTCTGTGGTTCGGGTGCGTGTGTGCGCACTATTGAACCTGCGCTCCTGTTT
>JACXGM010029938.1:0-13475 GCA_016801145.1 Umbra pygmaea
TTTCCTTCCCACAGACTTCCCACTGAGGTGCCTTGATACAGCACTCTGGGAACAGCCTATTTGTTCAGAAATTTCTTTCTGTGTCTTACCCTCTTGCTTGAGGGTGTCAATGATGGCCTTCTGGACAGCAGTCAGGTCGGCAGTCTTACCCATGATTGCGGTTTTGAGTAATGAAACAGGCTGGGAGTTTTTAAAAGCAGGAATCTTTTGCAGGTGTTTAGAGTTAATTAGTTGATTCAGATGATTAGGTTAATAGCTCGTTTAGAGAACCTTTTCATGATATGCTAATTATTTGAGATAGGATTTTTGGGTTTTCATGAGCTGTATGCCAAAATCCTCAGTATAAAAACAATAAATGAACTGAAATATTTCAGTTGGTGTGCAATGAATCTAAACTATATGAAAGTTTAATTTTTATCATTACATTATGGAAAATAATGAACTTTATCACAACATGCTAATTTCTTGAGAAGGACCTGTATTTGATGTGGAATGCAAAAAAGTAAATGAGTGATAAGGCAATTTTACGTGATTTGTTTTAATTTTTCCCCGCTACAGAAGGCTGCTGATTGCCAGCTTTGGTATTCTGCAAACAAACATATTCCACAGACACATACAGTACACACACAATACTTTGGGTTCCTCAGAGGGCAAATAGTGCTGACTCATCAATCACTCAATCATTAATTTCCACACAATTACACACATAATGTTCAATTTTATCCTGGTGCCTAAGTAAATGAAGGCCACACAAAAATATACTTTTTAAGGAAAGCAGAGGCGTTTGCGTTTGATTAATTGGGTCAGTAAATGGGTAAGTGTTAAAATCCCCAAAAAATCCTCATGGTTCTAACATGACACCTGATATTTTCTGATGATAACTGTTTTGTCTTTTTAAATAAAAAATACATTTTTAATTTAAAACTGTTATATTAGATTTGAAAGTATATTAGAAGAATAATATAAGTGTTCTTATATTAGAAAAGAAATTGAGTGGGCACAGACTGAGTGTGGACATCATACATGTACTGTAGTTTCAATATATATATTTGTTCTTTTAATCTAAAATGAATGCACTAATAATAATAATAATAATAATAATAAATGTATTCAAACTCCTTTAAATTTATTGAAATGGAAAAGTTCAAAGACACAAATTAAATTATTCAAATTGAAGGAAATCTACTGAAGTGTTGCCCAGCATCTTGTTGCCTTTCTTCAACAATATTTTTGTTGCAGATTATTTAGTGTCCAGACCTCTTAACAGCTCAAAATCATTGTGCCAGTCTTGTTTCCGACACGACAGTCCCTAAAAACACCTTCTCAATGCGTTCAGTAATTCCTAACTTGGCCACCGTAAGTTTTCCAAACATCTGCGGTGACGTTACTGGAATATTTTCAAAAATACAGAATGTTAGTGTTGAAGCAAGTTGATCTTTGAATCGAGTCGATAATGGATAAAACAGGAAAAATCAATACCAGGAAGTCAACCAAACATATCATAGCTGTGTCTCAATGTGTAGGCTGCATCCTCCAAAGGCTGTATTTGAAGACTGATTTCACGGATTTGAAGGCCGATTGCGTCACAGCAATATTATGAAGGCTGTCTCAAATCAAACTCTGCACCCTTCGAAGGAGGCATTCGTCACCGCGGCGCGATGAAGGCTGCCCCACTTCGGAATGTCATTCAAATGTGATGCCAAATGCGCCCATCATTTTCTCTGGCAAATGAAGGATACAAAAACGGACACTTCGCAGCCTACCCTTCCCCAGAATTCATAGCGCACCGGTATAGAAGCAATTGTATTCAAGGAAAAGAGCTGGTGTTAATAGGGTTGTGGCCGAGGAATTCACATATAAATGTAAGTTTTTCTTTGTTTTTTATTGTGTTTTATTTTCATGTTTCAAATGTGTGAAAACAACAGGGTTAAAACTTGTCAACCCATTGGACCTGCCTCTCGCTTTTCTTTTTCCTGGAGCTAGCAAAACTAACAATGATATTATAAGTTCGGTATTATGATAAAACCTTCAAAATAAAAGGCAGAATGTCAACGTATATCAAACTGTATAATTCCTCCAGTAACATAAATAAAATAAAAATGAAAGTTAGCAATTCAGGCTCCATAGTTAGGCTACTTGACATTTCACAAATGTCATGTAGGATGGCAGCTCTCCTCTCGCACCGTTTTCTAGGCCGTAATTGGTAACACCTGGTGGCTCAATTGATTATCCAATGACGGCTACATTCGCAGCCTCCGGAGACCATGTAGGCTGCATCCTTCGAAGTCTGCGGCTTTTGAAGGTAGCAGCATTCACATTGAGACACAGCTTGTATAATATATAGATCTTTAAGTCTGACAGGCGTGGCAAATCATGATAACCTTTCACTAATGGGCAAAGTCAGACCAATCAAAAAACAGGACCAGTGAAAATATGGGACAAATTGTTTTTTCTAAATAAGTCCGGACACCAGTAAACAGATTTAAATATGAGGCTTCCCAGGAAAAAAAAAAATTCTGGTCACCCTACCAATACAGCTTTGTTTTCAAAGTGCAAGAAACAATTGTTTAAGCTATTTTTTTGTTGCGTAAAAAACGCAGAATTCTGCGTTAACGCATCCTCTGTAAAGTCTTATGTTTTGCAATGTTCCTACTGGGATATATATTGATAAATGCACAATGTGTAATGATTTTTCATGTATATAGAAAACTACATTTCTGTTCGAGTAGTGTGTCCTGGTATGAGGAAGACCCCACTGACTTATTTCACAATTAATCAAGCAAATGTATTTTATAAAGCCATTTTTAAATCAACGATTGCAAAGAAAAAATTACAGGTACCTGGCCTGAAACAGTATTTTCAAATCTATTGTTCAGAGTACTCTGTTGTGTTGGTCTGAATGAAACCCCTGCTGGAAAATCCAGCTTAGGGTTAGGGTTTGTAGTATTGGAGTAGAGGATTTAATAAAGAGCAATGACATTTGCAAATCCTGTTTTCTACACACAAATGTATGTTAAATATATGATGGATTAAATGCATTTGACTGTGGACAGACTGTGGGTTTTTAATTTGAAAGGCCAACAACATTCCTAGTGCACATCTGTTGGAGAAGACAAGACAGCACATATGTTAATTCTATTGATATCCACGTTGTTTGTTTCTTAACAAACACATTGTGCATCCAAGCTTGAAAATCGAAGGGCGTTTGTTTGGGTTCACAACAAAATTTTGAGATGATAGTGTCACACAGACTATAGATACGGGCAAATTATGTTGTGGTTTAAACATGTTATTATAGTTGTATGGACTGTATTAGCATCACCATTTGGTCTAGCAAGATTAGTCTTTTTGGGGACAGTTTAAGAAATGTGGATGTATTATTTTTATTTTATTTTTTTACTTCACCTTTATTTAACCAGGTTAATCGATTGAGTCAAAAAGTGTTGATTCCCGAATGCAACGTAACAGGGAGGAGGGTAAACATGGAATGCTCCTAAAGCTTAGTTCCATATAAATGCATGGATAATTCGTTGTTTTGTCATTAGTGAAAAGCAATATTGACCTCGTAGTTGAAAAAGGAGCCTCAAATGAAATAATACTAAAATCAAAAAGCGGAAAAGTCACGTGAGGTCTCGCATGGGTAGTTGTTGCCGGTGTTACAAAGTTTCATGCAAGAGTTTACGTCAGCTGACATTACATTATTTAGACTGATATATAGAATAAAACACCTTCAATTATTATTATTTGAATAGTTATTGCCATGAGCTACATGGCTTATCATGCTTTTGAAGTAAAGTTATCATGCTTTTCATTGGAATTACAACTTCATGACATTTCCTCCTATGGAGTCCGTTCATTCGCATTCGAAGATCGGCACTTTTTGACTGGCAAAATGTAGTTACACAAACTGCTTAGGTGAGTTGTACAAAACCTTTCTTTTTAGAAAACTCTGTGTACACAAACAATGTTCTCAATGCTCGAGTTCATGTGTACCACCCGTGGTGATACTTTGAGCAAAGTTTCATGTTGTGTCAAGACTTCTTAGTGTTTTAAAAATAGCGATTTTGATGCTATCATACTCCCGTTCAAACGGTGATTTGAACGAAACCAAAAATAGGGAAAATTTTAAAAGTGGCGTTTCCTTCCTACTTATGCTTTTAAATGAAAGTTTGACTCGGGTACATTAAAAACAAGACCATAGGTTGCATTTTGGCGAGAGCTACACTTTAACGGCTGGACGATTTCAACTTTGATTGGGTGTTATTGAATGGTAATTTACAACCATACATAGCCAGAATACAGCTTCTAAGATATAAGGCAACAGCAGGAGATACATTGTGTGTATCAAGCCACTGCGGCCGCTGCTTTGAAAGTGGCCAGCAGTTAAACTATTGAATGGAACATTGCGCAAGGCACCAAATACAGTGTGGTAACGCAACGCAAAAGGCTATGCCGCAACAAAGTCGTTGCCAACAAGTTGCTCATAGTCCGTGCCTGGAACATAAGTCTCCGCCCTTGCATACTCATTTACGTGTGTTGACTCTGGAGAACTTTTTATGTTTATAGTGGGTGAGCTGAACTAACAAAGCTAATGGCATCATTGTGGTGTTGAGAAGTCATTGTCCAGTAATAGTGTAATTACCAGATGCACAAAAGCACAAGAATGCCAATGTGGTGTGTTTGAAAATAATGTTTGGGAAAAAGCAACACTGTTGGTTTCCACTTTTGAGGCGAGCCATTTTCCCAGAAAAGTGGAGCAAGGGGGTATGATCTGTGTTCATTATGAATCCTGGACTTATGAATCCACACAGACAAATAATCTTGTTTCCAATTGTGTCAATTGTGTTGACAGAAGATATCATTGTATATGACACAAATGATCATTGGTAATATTAAAACATTAAATAGCTCAGCTACAGTGAATATTTAATTTAAGAGGAATATCAGAGCAAGAAAATCCAGGTCCCAATATTAAAGAAAAAAAAATACAACCACTAAGACACATAATTAGAAGACATTCAGCAAACATTGAAGGTTTGAAATGTCGAAAGAATGCTTGAAAAACAACAGAAATGCACATATAAGTGGAGTTTAAGCAACAGCTTTTCCACCCACCCAGCCCACACAGTGTATAAATCCACATCACAAACATACAGAAAAGGTCCACTGGGTCAACAACAACATTTGAAAATAGCGCTACGTGACTGTGTAAAACAGAACTGCTGAGAAAAGCACTTGGTGTAGGATGGTGATATCACGGTTTGTTCTAGAGTAGCACAAGAACAGTGCTCTATGAAACTTAACAGTATGCTTGTGAAGTAAGCTCATAGAGCCCCTGACTTTACTCTCTGCTAGTCTGTTGTCTACCAGACAAATCTAAATATTGCACATCCCAATATGATGCTTTACTAGTTAATTATTATTTTTTGCTCCCCTAAATCATCAGGCAATGATAAAGTACACTGATGGACTCATTTACTGACATTATACAATTTGAGATTTTTTAGAATGAATAGTATATTTAATCTAAAACAAGACATGAAACATACTGTTAATTATGAACAGCTGACAGCAGAAATAATCCTACTTCTCAATCTAGAGAGAGAGAGAGAGAGAGAGAGAGAGAGAGAGAGAGAGAGAGAGAGCACGGGGGCCAGAGACACACACAGTGGAAGCAACTGTATGTTTTCAATAAACTATATTGGAAAATGTGTATTAAGTTATGTGAATTACGTTAAATACAGGATTTATATGAGATTAGTATTTATTTTTACTTTCCTTAGATTGATAATATTAAAGAAATTTCAACATGGCACGTGAAATTATTTGTGCACTCTGTCAATTAGTACTTCATAATGTCACAAAGTAGATATCGGAGACAAGTGCAGTTGAAATAACAAAGGTTTGTTTAATACGTCCAGCTCAATAAACAGTTATCACTGTAATTACAGTAGTCGTACAGCATGCACACTGAATGACAGCAAACAATAATCGACATTGTCTAAACAAAGAAACAGGCTTATATACTATACATGGCTGCTGGTAATCAATGTAAGCACTGGGACCTGCGTGCGTAATGGAGGCATAGACATAAGTGGAGGCTCCATAATGCCTAGATCAGGCCGTGTACATAGTACGCACAGAACATAGAGAAGGACAGAAAACCAAAAGGAATCTGAGCGGTGACAGCGCCTCGAGCAACAGCTCCAGCCATAGAAGAGGAGGGCTGGGTACGAGGGCGACCTTGCGGACGAGGACCAGGGCGATCCGGCCGCCGGAGATGGTAGTCTCGGCATAAAGACGGATCCAGGAGACCCTACTTCGTTCCTCCGGGCCGTATTCCTCCCAATCCACCAGGTACTGCAGGTGGCCGTTCCGTCTCCTGGAATCAAGAAGGTTGTGGACCGTGTAAGCCGTCTCCCCGTCGATGGTCAGGGGAGGAGGAGGAGGTGCGCCGGTCAGCGTGTTATCGTCCAGGGGACCCCCGACCGCCGGTCTGAGAAGGGAAACATGAAAGGTAGGTGAGAATTTCATGTGTTGGGGTAGGTGAAGTGTGTATGATACCTTGTTCACCCTGTGGATGATGGGGAGAGGTCCGATAAAGTGGGGAGACAGTTTCCTGCATGGAGTGTTGAGGGACATGTCTCTTAACGGGTGGATACCCATACCCTGTCCCCGATCTGAAATACTGGAGACTCTTGAAAGTGTCGGTCGGCATGGATCCACTGCCATCTTATCGCGCTCTACAGGCGCGAATGGGCAGCGGCCCATAACCTCTTCGTCCAAAGGAACCATTCGTCCACAGCCGGTATCTGTGTCGTACCAGGGTGCCAAGGGGCTAAGGGGGGTTGGAAGCCTAGGACACACTGGAAAGGGGTTAAGTGTGTCGACGAGTGCCTCATGGAGTTCTGGGCATACTCTGCCCAGGGGAGAACGTCTGCCCAATCGCCAGGTTGGTCACGGCAATACGACCAGAGGAATCGCCCGATCTCCTGGTTGGTCCTGGCCGTTAGATTGTGGGTGGTAGCCAGACTAGAGACTGACCGTCACCCCCAGCCATTCCATGAACAACTTCCACACCCGGGAAGTGAACTGGGGTCTGCGGTCCGAGACGATAACAACTTCCACACCCGGGAAGTGAACTGGGGTCCGCGGTCCGAGACGATGTCCTCGGGTAGCCCGTAGTTACGGAAAACATGCGTGAACAACGCCTCGGCTGTCTGTAATACAGTAGGTAGACCAGAGAAGGGCAGTAGCTTATAGGACTTAGAAAAATGATTTACTACAACCAAAACAGTGGTGAAGCTCTGAGACAATGGGAGGTTGGTGATGAAGTCGACACAGATGTGGGACCACGGTCTTTGTGGAATAGTGTGGGGGTGTAGCTTACCAAAGGGCCGATTGCGCGGGCTGGTATTCTGAGCGCAGGTAGCACATGACAACACGTACCTCCGCATGGCCTCCCTCATGCGGGGCCACCAGTACTTGTCCTGGAGAACTTGGAGTGTGCGCTGAACAATGGTGAGGCCCGTGGTGGGTAAGGTGTGAGCCCAGATCAGCAGGCGTTCCCTAAAGGGGGGAGGAACATACAAGAGTCCTCAAGGGTTGTTAGAAGGAAGAGCGATGGTACCCTGTTCCTGACGCTTTTCCTCGTCTGTATTCCACAGGATGGGCGCGACGATGCGCACAGGGGATATGAGGGGTGCCTCTGGGCAGCACTCGGTGTCCCCCTCATACATGCGGGAAAGAGAGTCTGCCTTCACATTCTTGGAACCAGGACGATATGAAAGGGTTAAATCGAACCTGGTCAAGAAAAGGGCCCACCTGGCTTGGCGCGCATTCAGCCTCCGGGTGGCCCTGAGACACTCCAGGTTGTGGTGGTCCGTCCATATCAGAAACGTGTGGTTAGCCCCCTCCAACCAATGTCTCCAGCACTTCAGGGCCTCCACCACAGCCAAGAGTTCCCGGTCCCCTACAGCATAATTGTATTCCGCCAAGCTCAACTTACTGGAGAAAAAGGCACAGGGGTATAATTTTGACGGGTTACCTTGTCGCTGTGACAGGACAGCCCCCACACCGACCTCTGAGGCGTCCACCTCCAACACAAATGGGAGATTAGGATCAGGGTGTCTCAGGATGGGAGCCGAGGTGAACCTCTCTTTGAGAACTCGGAAAGCACTCTCCACTGTTGGAGACCAGGCGAGCCGGCGTGCGCCCCCTGTCAGGAGAGCAGTCAACAGTGCAGCCACCGTGCTGAATGAACCAATAAAGCGCCGGTAGTAATTGGCGAAGCCCAGGAAATGTTGTAAATCATTCACAGAGACAGGGACAGGCCAATTCAGGACAGGGTCCACCTTGTCCACCTCCGTCTGGAGACCTGAGGCTGTGATCTGGTACCCTAGGAAGGCAACAGAAAACTGGTGGAACAGGCACTTCTCTACTTTCAAATACAGGTGGTTGCGTAATAGCCTGCATAAAACTTTGCGGACATGCTGGATATGTAAGGCATACGTGGAGGAGTAAATGAGGATATCATCTATGTAGACGATTACAGTGTGACCCAGTAGATCCCTGTAGATCTCGTTTACAAAGGCCCGGAACACAGAGGGGACATTGATTAGGCCGTAGGGCATCACGAGGTATTCATAATGCCCTGATGTGATTCCGAAGGCCGTTTTTCACTCATCCCCCTCCCGGATACACACCAGGTTATAGGCGCTGCATAAGTCCAGCTTTGTGAAATACCAGGCACCGCTCATAGACTCCACAGCTGAATGAATAATGGATTCAGTGAGTACCTGTATTTGGTGGTTATGGAGTTCAACGCACGGTAGTCCACACAAGGTTGGAGGCCTCCATCCTTTTTCTTTACGTAGAAAAAGCTGGAGGAGACTGGAGATGTGGATTCTCATATGTGCCCTTGAGCCAGGCTCTCCTTAACATACATCTCTATAGCCTGTGTCTCGGTGACGGACAGGGGGTACATGTGGCTGCGCGGCAAAGGGGCTCCCGGGACAAGGTTGATAGCGCAGTCCCGTGGTCTGTGCGGTGGTAGCCTTGGTCCTTGAGAAGTCATCACAAAGGTCTTGGTATTCTGTGGGAACACAGGAAGACACATCCCGAGTGGAATCAGGGCTTTCCACGGAAGTGGATAGTGGGGGCACAGGGAGGCATTTACTTTCACATTCAGGAGCCCATTGACTAATCAGTTTAGCCCTCCAATCGATAACGGGAACGTGTAGGGTCAACCATGGCATACCCAGAACCAGCGGATGATACAGGGATGAAATACAGAAGAACCAGATATCCTCTGTGTGTTGATCTCCTACCCTCATCACTAGCGGAATGGTGCGTTGGATGATCTTACGGGCCTGGGTCCGGAATTTAAGGGTGTACTCCGCAGCGGTCCTGGAGCCCTGCCTGATGTGAAGCAGCTTGTCGTCTCGCTCTCTGCTGGCTGGAGTATGGTCGAAGACCGCCCGGAATAGCTTGGTGAAACTGTCGTACTCTCTTGTTTTTGGCCCTGCACTCTCCCACAAGGCGATTGCCCACTCCAACGCCTTCCCTGTTAGCAAGGAAATAATTGTGGCAATCCTAGGAGGAAGCTGCGGCAACGTTCGGGGTTGCCATCATAACGTTCAAGAAGGGCTACCTTCCAACCTCAGCTGGCACCCTCCGCTGACGCCTCCTGATCATTAGGGCGTTGACTGGGGGGTGATGGTGTCCCCTGGGTCTCCATTCATCACAACCGCTGTAGGATCTCTTCCAAAGCCACTTCGAGGTTACCCAACTGGTTGTGGTGCTGCTGAAGCACTCTAACCCGTTCCCCTATAGCCTCCTTGAACTCCTCTTTTCCTGCTGCCTCCATATTAGGTTGATTATTCTGTCACAAAGTAGATATCGGAGACAAGTGCAGTTGAAATAACGAAGGTTTGTTTAATATACATCCAGCTCAATAAACAGGTATCACTGAAATTATAGTAGTCGTACACCCTGCACACGGAATGACAGCAAACAACAATTCGACATTGTCTAATCAAAGAAACAGATTTATATCCTATACATGGCTGCTGGTAATCAATGTGAGCGCTGGCAGCTGCGTGCGTAATGGAGGCATAGACATGAGTAGAGGCTCCATAATGCCTAGATCAGGCTGTGTACATAGTACGCACAGAACATAGAGAAGGACAGAAAACCAAACATCAATATCCGGGGGAATCTGAGCGCTGACAGCGCCTCATCATGGGTGCTGAGGTGACACATAATACCTCATTTAGCAATTAAAACTGCTTATAAACATTTTGTTTTAGCCTGGTATGAGTCTTTCTTAGGGCTGGGTGATATGGACAAAAAATCATCACAATATTTGATAACACTTTATTTTGAGAGTCCAAACAGTGTATCTGTAGATGCTCTACAGATTATCTGCAGACCATCAACAACATTTTAACAAACTATCTACTAACCCTAACTGTAATCCTAACCTTAACCCCTCCCCTAGGGTTAAGCCTAACTTTAACCATTACCCTAAAACATATTTTAAACTTACCCCTAACCTTAAACTACAAAATTAGTTGCATATCAACAGATAGTTTGTTTATAGTGTATTGATAGTCATATCATCAACAAACCTTCTGTAGAGCACCTACAGATGGAATTTAGGACTCTCGAAATAAAGTGTAACCCAATATTTTTCCAATATGATATGCATGACAATATATTTATATATATAGCACCTGCTGTGACTTGATTACATCTGTGTATAATCTGCTGTAAAAATATTCATAAATAAAAGCAATAAATAAAAGCAATACATAAAATAAATAAATATTGATTGACATTACCTTGCTATATTTCTGTTTAGATGTTTCAGGTAAAACTGAACTACAAGCAGTATGAAATACAAAAGTCATAAGAAATGTCCAATCAGTTTATTGCCATTGCATTACACACATTAGCGTACTGCCCCTTTAATGACTAGTGAGAAAAGTTCAGTTGCACCTATTTATTGCATTATGGTACTGTAGATTTCACGCAATCAAATCAACACATATACAGCATAGTTAGCATCACAGCAGGAATATTCATGAATGAAGTTGATTGCATTTAGCTATAATGGGACGAGTGCAGATGTTTTACCATGCTCTTAATGCAAAATACACTATACTGCATGTGTCACAACATTCGTGAAATGCCAGACGTTTAACTTTTTACTTGTCTCATTGTAGACTAATTTTCAGTGATCTAGTCACATACCATTTATAACACAAACATATTCCTGTCGATATACCACAAAAATGCCATCTTAAATACAGAATATTCCCTTTTCGTAATGGAGCCACAATCTGTGATGAATAAAATCAGAAATCAATGTTGATTTTGTACTTAACAAATAAATTAATTGACCTATCAACGTTAGCTTGTTGCTATCCCATACAAAAAATCAGCTGCTGTTTATGAAGGTAAATATGGTGATTCCCCCATACAAATATATTTTACTTGCCAAGACTGCTTTTATTGTTTGTGTTTAGGCCCAGTCTGATTTAGCAATGCACAAATCTGCCTTACGATTTTAGCTTGTCTGGGGCAACAGTAACTGGATATAATACTAGCTATTTTCAAAAACTGAATTTTTACATAAGCCAATCAGAAATCAGAAGATGAAGCGCTCTTTTCTGTTCTTCATGTCGGCGAAGAGCCAATCAGTAATCGCAAACGGGCCAATGAAAATCCAGAAAAAAACGCTGCAGCATGCACAGGGTTGGCAAGGTGACCACCGACCAGAACAGCGCAGGAGTGGGCCTAATTGAAAGACTGAAGATTTGGAGAAACAGAAACCAAACGGAGACAGAGGACAACAACATTGAGAACAGTGGAAATACGGACAAATATACGGAGGACGAGTGCCCATGGCTGCACCTGGAAGAATTCTTCACCTACAGGGGGAGAAAACGAGACAGTGTGCAAATGCATCTTTTACATTTTTGGAGTAATTAGCTTGGCTAACAAAGCAGCTAACAACACTTTACACTCAAGTGTTATCATTAGCCTGGCATTCAGATTAGACAGAACTACAGTAGCTATGTGTGTGTGTGTGTGCTGCACAAATTATTAGGACAAACAATCTCGATATATTAGGTTAAATCAGCAGTGATTTTACCAAATGTACCACTCTTTCACATTATGCGATTAATTAAACAATCCTCTTTGGACTTAATGCATTTTGATGATGTGTTAAACATCATCTGTTAAAAAGTAACCAGTACTTTGATTAGTAAAAACAGCAATTTTTTGTATGATATATAATATGAAAGCTAATTTAGATTGTCTGTCAGTTATATTTACAACATAGCATTACAGCATTTCATGGTAAAATTTACCTGAAATTAGAAGGTTACAGTGACTAATGGCGGGTTGCCGCCTAATAGTCATATTGATGATGGGCTGCTTTAGCTGGCTACTTACTGTATCATACCTAATAGTCATATTGATGATGTGCTGCTTTAGCTAGCTATTCACTATATCATACCTAATAGTCATGTTGATGGGCTGCTTTAGCTAGCTATTCACTGTATCATACCTAATAGTAAAATTGATGATGGGCTGCTTTAGCTGGCTATTCACTGTATCATACCTAATAGTCATGTTGATGTGCTGCTTTAGCTAGCTATTCACTGTATCATACCTAATAGTAATATTGATGATGGGCTGCTTTAGCTAGCTATTCACTCTATCATACCTAATAGTAATATTGATCATGGGCTGCTTTAGCTAGCTATTCACTGTATCATAACTAATAGTAATATTGATCATGGGCTGCTTTAGCTAGCTATTCACTGTATCATAACTTGAAACAGCATTTGTCTTGATTACGGTACTTTTTGTAGATTCAAATAACGTCAACAAAGGTGATCCATTCAGATTCTCTTTAAATCAAACGACTGATGGCAGTTGAGTGCAATCAAGTGTACAGCAAACATGATGATCAGTGTACTGTCATTCATTATAAAATAAGTTACTTGGCAACAATGCAAATGTCATCAATATATTTTCAGTAAAAGGCTGTTCTTCATTAAGTATACCTTTATTGTAATGTTGCAAACAGAGGCTTATACTTCAATACATTAAAATGACTATAAAAAGCAGGTGCATTTATTTCAGGTGCATTAATGCACAGTAAAATAGTTCATAGTTAAATGCACTTACCATACTGTACTCAGTGTTAAATCCTCATATACTAAACTTCATGCGATTTGAAATGCAGGTGTAGTTTTTCAATTTAACACAGACTAAGTGAACATTAACAGGACTTGTACATTTTTTACTTTTTATTGTGTCAGCCAAAATAATGATACAGATTTGTGTCTGTATTAGTTGGCAGCATTAAGCATAAAAGTATTTTTTGTTTTGAGGCATGGACATTCAGTAATTCCTGTAAACAAATAGGCAATGGACTTGTTAAAACTTTAACATTT
>JACXGM010029939.1:0-13475 GCA_016801145.1 Umbra pygmaea
AATGATAAAACATAACACAAATACATACACTACAGCATCTACATAACGGGCCGTGCCCTATAAGTAAAACCATGAAGCAGCCTGGAACCAAATAATAACATACCATTGTCAATAAAGCACAACCCTAACGTAAAACTATACAAAAGTAATGTGGAACAGAAACAGAATGCAAGGCACTGGATACGGCCACCAGGGGGAATCAAAATGAAACATACATAGGAATACCCAAACTCAGGAATTTGTCCATAAGAAAAAGGCCTTGAGAGAGAAAAACGCCTACCCTCCCTGGGTAGGGCGTTACATATGGCTGCTATAATATATAAATATATAAAGCCTATCTTTTATAGGCTACACCTAATTTCCCAGACCTTGATCACTTATTTACACATAATCCACTAGATCAATTGAGCTTCACACGTGAGTGATTTTGCCCACTTGTTACTGCGTTTCATCCTTGGGAGGTGGATCGGTGTGTCATGCCTCCTGCGCGTTATGGATGAGCCAGAGTCAGGCTCACAGAGACAATTGCATTTTCCGATGCCAATCTTGTAGTTGCACAGCACAGCGAGTATATATTTAATCTGTGGTAAGTAATCCGTGCTGCGTGCAATATTAACCATATACAGAGGCTTGACATGCATTTTCTGAATGATTTTGTTGTTCGTTTGACAACCTCAAGTAGGCTATAACAGAAGTGGTGGCAAATTACGGTAGGCCCTAGCTTTTCCCGTTTGGGTTTTGGCATTTAGATGTGATTCATCCACATCAATGATCGAACATTTATTAGCGGATGTAATTATGTTTTTAGAATAGTCAACGTCATAGACGTATGACATTAACTGTAGTGGAAACTTTATTTATGTTTGGTGAGTTATGTCACTTTTCAGTTAGAATTTGTCACATTACAGAGCAAGACAAGACTTTGCGTACGGCTCGCACATTCTCACGCCTGCTCAAAAGTTTCCGTGACGGCCCGCATATTCTCACGTCAAGTAAATTTTTATACATCACACCGTGTACGTGGAAACCAGCGTACGCAAGCTTTTCGTGCGTACGCAATGTTTATACATGAGGCCCCTGGTGTTTAGTATTCAGGTGATTGAGAACAGGCTAATGGGATGTGTTCAAGACTGTTGGGGTGTAGAGAGATACTAGTGTAGAGAGGTTTCGTTCAGGGAGGTGGTGGATCCGGACAATGTTACATTGCCAAACATTTATTTGTGCTATGTGTTAAGATTTGACTCCATAACAAAACAAAAAACGGAGAAGGGCTACAAGTTATGACATATAAGATGAGTTTACGTTATTGACTATCTGTAGATGCATTACAGACTATTGAAATAGTGTTACAACATTTTCTACCATAAAAAACATGTCACTCATTTTCATTTGAATGAAAATATAGCATTTGTCGGGAGGAGTTGGGTAGCCGTTTTCAGCAGCTGCTTAATTTATATTACTAGCATTATTAGCTGTAACGCAAAAGCTAGCAGGTTGACACCGACTCCACCCCAAACCCTTCAAAGTACTGTGTCAGTGTTCGGACAATAATCCAGTGACACCGGGAAGGTAAAACTCCAGTTGTTAAGCGCTTCGTTAACGTTACTCAGCTGGAAACCTAATGACGGTGTAAATGTTTCCCACACACAAACGTAGATGCGCACTTGATTTTAAAGATGTTGCATTTGTCATGTTTAACAGCTTTTACACATTTGGTTTTTAGTCTGATGCAAAGTCGTGGCATGACAGATAGGGACATTTATTTTTTATTACAACACGGAGGCACACTACATTCACTTTTGCCATTGATCTCCTACATTATATTTTACCCCAGTGTACACAATAGGAGCTTATAACACTAGTAGCGCAACGGACGTTTGCCCATGACACCTAAGGCTTATTATTAATGAAACGGCGAGCTAGTCTGTACTGTTTATTAACTCTTGAGAAGTACAATGACAGTCTTTGGATGTTAAACAGGCTATTTAAGCTTTGGCAGTAATGTTTTAAACACAGCCATGCACGCAAGTGTAAACGTGTGCAGCATAGATATGTGCCTGCCTGCTTTCTGCACAATACATTATTAGGCCGAGCTAAGCGTAGTAGGCTAGTCCAGACTTTGATTATTATGGTATAGCCTAATGGAAATGCAGATACTTATGTCTAGATTGTTAATACATAATGTTTTTGAACAGTTTACTTAATGAGCTTCTAACAAACGTAAGCTGATTTGAAGCTTAAAGTGAAAGCCCAGACAGGATATTAGGAATGGGCTCTACATCAGTAGGCTAATTGTGTATTTATTTGGTAACATTTAAGTTATTTATAGTGTTTATATTTGTAATTTTCTTTATTTGGTTACATTTAAGTGATTTATATTGTGACATTTTAAGTTTTGGCCCTTCAGTTGAGTTCAAAATAAAATGGATACAACGAAATAACAAACACTTGATTTTTTTTATTAGTCGTCTAGACTAGTCAACTAATCGAAAAATTGGTAGAAAGATTAGTCATTAGAAAATTAGTCATTAGTGGCAGCACTACCTACGGTGCAGCAGTAGCCTGGAGGACAGCAGGATGAAACGGAGGCTGCTACGCAAACGGAGGCAGCTATGCTAACAGAGGTAGCTATGCTGGCAGAGTGACGGAGCTGGCAGAGACAGAGCTAACAGACGCTGAGCTGCACGGTCCTGCTACCGCCACTGAGCTGCACGGGCCTGCTACCGCCACTGAGCTGCATGGGCCTGCTACCGCCACTGAGCTGCATGGGCCTGCTACCGCCACTGAGCTGCATGGGCCTGCTACCGCCACTGAGCTGCACGGGCCTGCTACTGCCACTGAGCTGCACGGGCCTGCTACCACCACTGAGCTGCACTGGCCTGCTACCGCCACTGAGCTGCACGGGCCTGCTACCGCCACTGAGCTGCACGGGCCTGCTACCACCACTGAGCTGCACGGGCCTGCTACCGCCACTGAGCTGCACGGGCCTGCTACCACCACTGAGCTGCACGGGCCTGCTACCACCACTGAGCTGCACGTGCCTCCTATCGCCTTTGAGCTGCCCAGGCTACTTTAGCTTCAGTCCCGGGTAGGCTACCCTGGCTGCATGTCCCACCAGCAGATACTCTACCTCTGCTGGTGCCTGATGGGGTACTCTGAAAGCCTGTGTTGGGTCTTGGTGGCGCAGGGGGCCCTCAAAGCTGTAGCCGTGCCTTTAGGAGTGGGTAATATCATGACATACTGTAGCAGGGATTTGTGGCATGTTATGGCACAGACTGGGTGTGACAAACATAACAATGATCAAAAGCTACCTGCACTCACAACAGAAAATAATAGGGAAATAATTACTGAATGCTGGCAGCTGTGAAAGAAATTGCCAGATATCCTATGATTATTCACGTAATGGGACTATGCATGCTTTCGTGGAGGATGTGGTAGTGGCTTCTAGGGTAACATACTTCTGACTTAACTGGTACAATTCATGATCAACTGTTAATATATGGAACAAGAATGGATTTCCAATTTACATATCACTCGTAACTTGATGAAATTGCCATATTTAACAATTTAACAATTTTATCCTCTTTTTGTGTGAAATTGCTCATGCTCAAAATTAACATGGTGCATTACGGGATTCTACTTCTTTAGCCACTTGTTAGCAATGGCTGCATTGGTGCACACTCGTTGGAAGTGTGTATCGGAGGGTCTAATTTGTTCCTACACTCTTTACACTTGTGCAAATGGTGTAGGCAAGCATGAACACGCAATTCAAGGGCTGAGGGTGAAGTTTAGAGGGGCTCATTTGAGATTTAGCAAGATTCTCTCAAGGCAATTAAAGTCACAGCCTTTATTTTCCAATGGATATTATGTTGCCAACCGTTTTGCTCCTTTCCTTCGAATGAAAAGCAAGCTGCATATTTATTTATGCAAAGTTTTGAATTAGCTTATTGAAATACCTAAAATGGTAGTATAGTACAGTTTTAGTTTTAGTGTAAAAATAATGGAAATTGTACAGGCAAAACTTTTATGGTAAATTGTCTTTATTTTAATATTGATTATTTTTACAGTGTATAACAGCAGTAACTTGGGGTCTCCTGATATAAAAATAGGGTATTTGGTAGGATTTCCTCTCATGTGACCCCACCTCCTGACTTTGAGATGCTCTGAAGCAAATTGGCACAGCACTGCCTGTGAATAAAGTTAGAGTTAGATTAACATAATTTGCTACGTCATTCTCCAGTGACTTGTGTTCAGTTGGGGCACCTTTTCTTTCAATCTCGGAAGTATAGTTTGTGAGTGTAATCCTCCATCACATGAGCTGATTAAAGGTTTCCTTGTTGAACGAGCAGTTTCATTAGAATCAGACGGATAAGCAACATGTGGTTGGAGGAACTATGTGAGCAACTTTTACCATCCCACACCTGTCCTAGGAGTTGCGTAGCTGGTGAAAAGACACTGTAAAGGGGTATTGGACATAACCAATTAGTGGGGAGAAAAATAGGGTAAATGATCAAATATGAAAAAAAAAAATTGAGTTGCAATAAAAAACTGCAATAAAAAACACTAAATATTTTTTTCGCAATAGATTGTCATAGACACAACCCCCTGGGCACAGTGCATTGTACAGACGTCTATTCAGCGTCTTTACAACCAAAAATACATCTTTATGACATCTTTTCAATGTCCTGTGCCCACTGGGAAGAAAAAAAATATCCTGTAGATCTAGTGATTATTGATTACGTTCAGCTGTGTTCTATTAGTCAGTTAGTCTTCCTATATGGTGTAGGCAATATATGGTTGCCAATCTAGAGGGAGGTGTTGGGCATTGTATTCTGTTACGTGTTTCTTTAGTATTTGAAGGTTATTCTATCTTTTATGTCATATTGTTACACAGTATGCAAGGCTGTCCGGGAGCTACTTGATATTCATGTAAGTTGGAAGAAGTGTTGTTGGAGTTTGGAAGTTATGCATACAAACTAGAGGTCGACTGATTATGATTTTTCAAGGCCGATACCGATAACGATTATTGGAAGACCAAAATAGCAGATACCGATTAATCAACCGATTATTATTATTTTTTGTGGAGAAATAATGCCATTTAAAAAATACTGAAAATAAAAACTTTTAATATAGGCTAATTCTTAATATAATACACAAAATAGTTTCACATCTCAAATAAATATATAAAGTTATTTAAATTTGTTCAAACAAAATGCAAAACAAATGGCAAAACACATAGTAGGCATAGTACGATTTGTATTTGATACAACTTCTCTTATTAAATATGTTTTGTAAAACAGATAAAAAACATTTAATCTGACCCTGGGGCATTACTGAGGATGTGTCCAGGTTGCACCATAAGGTGTATTCAAGTACTAAGCCAGCATGGCATTGCCATTGACTTCCAGGAAAAGGCTGGATGACGACCTCAAAAGTGTGGTGACAACTGGAGAAACAGTGGACAGCTCGGAGAGACGGCAATCGGGGCAGGGAGGGTTAGCACCTCAAACTGTAGCTCCTGTGAGGGAGCACCCAAAATATGCTACGAAAAACCCTAAAGAGAAATATCCCCAGGGGCGCCCGAGAGGGGGGGAGAATGAGTGCCCCAAACGGACTGATGTTTTGGTAACGAATAATGCAAATGGACAATCGACCAGTCTGCAAATGTGGAAATGTCTGCAAAAACGCGACTGGTCTTAAGATACACCAGACTAAGATGGGCTGCCTAAGGGAACTTGTGATGCAACGCACAGTGCCAGTACCTAGTACAGCACCTGGTGAGATGGAGGAGGATCCAGACCCGGACACAAACCACAGTGCCCAGAGCCTCCATGCACCACAAGCTGCACCCCAAAGCAGACCATCAGAGCGGCGCCGGTTTTTGTGGCCTGCTACAAATAAAGAGTCAATGTGGCTGCAGTTTGATAAAGATGTTGATGCAGCCCTTGAAGCAACAGCCAAGGGTGGTGTGGACCAGAGGCTCTGAACCATGAGCACATTTATAATCAGCATCGCTTCAGACAGGTTTGGCACCAAGGAACAACGCACCACCAAGACGTCTGCTACAGCTCCAATTCCGAATCGATGAGAGGTCAAGATTTTCCCAACTCAGACAAGAGCTAAGGACACTCAGGAGCCAGTACAGAAAGGCAAGTGAGGAGGAGAGGGTAGCCCTGGCACAACTTAGGGGTGTGGTAAGGGAGAGGCTAATTACCCTTCGGCGAGCGGAGTGGCACAGGATGAGGGGCAAGGAGAGGGCCCGTAGGCACAGTGCTTTAATTGCAAATCCATTTGGGTTTACAAGGAAGCTGCTAGGAGAGAAACACAGTGGTCAACTCTCATGTCCTGAGGAGGATATCAACCGCTATATTAGGAACACCTACAGCGATGGCAGGAGGGAGCAAGACCTTGGTCACTGTGCAGCCCTCATATGCCCACCGGAACCTTGCACCCTCTTTAACATCGACAAACCCACCCTTAGGGAAGTCAAAGAGGTCATAAAATCTGCCAGAACATCATCAGCACCAGGCCCAAGTGGAGTTCCATACAAGGTCTTCAAACATTGCCCCAGGCTTCTGGAGCGTCTTTGGAAGATTCTAAGAACAATCTGGAGATGAGGGAGAGTACCTCAGCAGTGGAGATATGCAGAAGGCGTGTGGATCCCCAAGGAGAAGAATGCAAGTAACATTGAGCAGTTCAGGACAATCTCTCTTCTTAGTGTTGAGTCCAAAACCTTCTTCAAGATTGTTTCCAATCGCCTGATGGGATTTCTCCTTAAGAACACCTACATAGACAGCTCGGTTCAGAAGGGAGGAGTCCCAGGGGTCCCAGGGTGTATTGAACACACAGGAGTGGTGACACAGCTGATCAGAGAGGCACGAGAGTGCAGAGGGGACTTGGCAGTGCTGTGGCTGGAACTTGCCAACGCCTATGGATCGATACCACACAAATTGGTGGAATTGGCCCTGAGCAGATACCACGTCCCAGAGAAGATTCAAAATCTCATCCTAGACTATTACAACAACTTTAGCCTTAGGGTGTCCTCTGGGATTTCAACATCGGAGTGGCATCGTCTGGAGAAGGGCATTATTACAGGCGGCACAATCTCTGTGTCTCTGTTTGCACTGGCCATGAACATGCTCGTGAAGTCTGCGGAAGTGGACTGTAGAGGTCCACTTTCCAGATCTGGCACCCGACAACCACCGATTAGAGCATTCGTGGATAATCTCACTGTCACCACAACCACAGTGCCCAGATGCAGGTGGCTTCTTCAAGGCCTTGAAAAGCTCATCACTTGGGCAAGAATGAGCTTCAAGCCAGTGAAATCCAGATCCTTGGTCTGGAGGAAGGGATAAGTAGCGGACAAGTTCCGCTTTATGTTGGGAGACACCTGAATTCCATCAGTCAGAAAAGCTAGTGAAGAGCTTAAGCAAGCTCTTCACTGGCAACCTGAAGGACACCGTTGCACGACAGGGCACCAGTGATGACCTGGACACATGGCTCTCAGCAGTGGACAAGTCCGGACTTCCTGGTAAGTTTAAGGCCTGGATTTACCAGCATGGTATCCTCCCTCGTCTCCTCTGGCCACTACTAATTTATGAAGTCCCAATTACCACCGTGGAGGGCTTTGATCGGAAGGTCAGTCGATTTCTGCGCAGGTGGCTGGGCCTGCCACGGAGCTTAAGTAGCATTGCTTTCTTTGGCCATAACACCAAGCTACAACTTCCCTTTAGCAGTCTAGCTGAGGAGTCCTGCTCTACCGAGACTCAGTTGATACCAAGGTTTCCTCGGCAGGGGTAGAGGTCAAAACAGGAAGGAAGTGGCGCGCCCAGGATGCAGTGGAACGGGCGGAGGCAAGGCTGCGGCACAGCGCCCTGGTGGCTACTGGGCGGGCCGGGCTTGGTAGCAATCCTAGGCCATGCTTCAGCAAAGCCAGAGGAAAGGAGAAGTGGAGGCTTATCCAGGAGGAGGTACGAGCCGAGGTGGAGGAAGATGGCTTCAGCAGAGTGGTGGGCATGTCCAAGCAGGGGGCCTGGACCAGGTGGGAGCATACAGCTGGCCGTAAGATCACCTGGGCAGATCTCTGGAGGGCGGAGCCAAACCATTTTAGGTTCTTGGTCCAGTCAGTGTATGATGTCCTCCCTAGCCCTGCCAACCTGTTCACCTGGGGCCTGGTGGACTCACCCACTTGCAAACTCTGCCAGAAAAGGGGGTCCATAGAGCATATCCTTAGCTGCTGCTCAAAGGCCTTGGGAGATGGCCGTTATTGTTGGCGCCATGACCAGGTCCTGGTAGTAGCAGACACCATCTGCACTGGCATTAACATCAGCAAACAGCATCATCCATCCAAATCTGTAATTGCTTTTGTCCGAGCAGGCGAGAAGCCTCAGCCCCCCAGAAAGACTCAAGGAGGCCTGCTCGCAACAGCAAGAGATTGGCACCTCCTGGTGGAACTAGGGAGACAATTGAGATTCCCGGACACCCTTGCAGTTACAGCACTCCGACCGGACATGGTCTTGATGTCCGAGGCAAGCAGGCACGTGGTGCTACTTGAAATAACTGTTCCCTGGGAAGATCGAATAGAGGAAGCCCTGGAGGGGAAGAGGGCCAAGTACACTGATCTGGTAGCTGAGTGTCGGAGGAATGGGTGGAAGGCCCGCTGTGAGCCGATTGAAGTGGGCTGCAGGGGCTTCGCAGGGCAGTCTCTGCACCGGGTCATGGGACTCTTAGGGATTTGTGGACTGCACAGGCAAAGAGCCATCAAGAACATCCTGGAAGCTGCTGAAAAGGCTTCACGGTGGCTCTGGTTAAAGAGGGGGGACGCGTGGCTTAGCGCGCTACCTGGACACAAGTCGGGGCCTGATCACCCCCGGCTGGGTCGCTCGGGTGAGGGTGTCTGATGTAAGACCCGAAACACCCCATGACCCCGGGGCATTACTGATGATGTGTCCAGGTTGCACCATAAGGTGTATTCAAGTACCAATCTGTGCATTTTGATAGCACCACCAAATATAAATCATATTTGGTGGTGCACAACGGGATTACAGATATGACATAATTTCCAGAAGCACTTGATAAATATATCTGGTTTCAAAATCAATACACAAATATGAAAAATAATATAAAAATAACAAAAGTATTAACTGAGAAACATGGGATTTCGTCTTTAACTACAGAATTATTCTCTTGCGCAAGGAGTTGGAATAGCTAAATGTTCTTCTCTCTTTTCGCCACCGTCTGCCTCAACATCAGAAATAGGCTACTTTGAAAACAACGTTTGAGAACACTAGCAATGTATATTCCCTGCTAACATGAATGCCTTTTGATTAAATGTAGAAGTAAAAAAACTGTCTTCTGGGTATCGTTTTTGAATAGGCATCGTATTTTGACACGTTATATGTGAGCAGCAATGACTGTTCATTGTTGAATGGACATATTAAATCAGCACTCATTTGGGGCCAGTACCCGATTTTGATCTACTGTTGGCTGATCTGATGATTAATTATAAATCCCCCTTATTCATCATATGCAACGCAATATAACTAATTAACCCTTGTGCAGCAGTTTTTTTTAAAACAGGTATTTTTTCCCTAAAAGCCTGAGGAAAACAGAACACATAAATGTTTTGGCTGATAAAAAATGGGGTCGGAATGAAAGCAGTGAATCCACTATTCTAGACTAATATTAACCACGTAAAGCTAACAAGTTAGACCCCTAATACCAATGCGACTGATTTTAATTCATCCCCTTTCATGCTAGCTACAAACTTACCAAGGCTAACGTTAGCTGTTGACGAGTGTAATGTTAACTAGCGTCACATGCTGCAATGTTTCTGTTATTTTTACATTTGTTTTCGGAGCATCATAGAACAACGCAGGCATATCAGTGGCGCCGAAATGAGGCACAGAAATCCGCGTTGCTATTCGGTCCGTAGATACGGGTAGTTAAGGCACATGTGCCATATTAGCAGCGGGTCTACTCTGTACCAACCATAGACTGTTACCAACCCTAGCAATGTGACTAGCAAAGCAAAGCCAATCCTTCACTAGCCTATGGTGCGGTGGTCTCTTTTAACTACAACTTTTTCTCTGCATTGAGTTGACAACCCTCTCAAATATAGACACACAAACAGAACAAATACAGTGCTTTGCGAAAGTATTTGGCCCCCTTGAACATTTCAACCTTTTGCCACATTTCAGGCTTCAAACATAAAGATATAAAACTGTTTTTTGTGAAGAAGCAACAACAAGTGGGACACAATCATGAAGTGGAATGAAATTTATTGGATATTTCAAACTTTTTTAACAAATAAAAACTGACAAATTGGGCGAGCAAAATTATTCAGCCCCATTACTTTCAGTGCAGCAAACTCTCCAGAAGTTCAGTGAGGATCTCTGAATGATTCAATGTTGACCTAAATTACTAATGATGATAAATAGAATCCACCTGTGTGTAATCAAGTCTCGGTATAAATGCACCTGCTCTTTGATAGTCTCAGAGGTCCGTTGAAAGCACAGAGAGCATCATGAAGAACAAGGAACACACCAGGCAGGTCCGAGATAATGTTGTGGAGAAGTTTAAAGCCGGATTTGGATACAGAAATATTTCCCAAGCTTTAAACATCCCAAGGAGCACTGTGCAAGCGATAATATTGAAATGGAAGGAGTATCAGACCACTGCAAATCTATCAAGACCCGGCCGTCCCTCTAAACTTTCAGCTCATACAAGGAGAAGATTAATCAGAGATGCAGCCAAGAGGCCCATGATCACTCTGGATGAACTGCAGAGAGGTGGGCGAGTCTGTCCATAGGACAACAATCAGTCGTATACTGCACAAATTTGGCCTGTATGGAAGAGTGGCAAGAAGAAAGCCATTTCTGAAAAATATCCATAAAAAGTGTCATTTAAAGTTTGCCACTAGCAACCTGGGAGACACACCAAACATGTGGAAGAAGGTGCTCTGGTCAGATGAAACCAAAATCTAACTTTTTGGCAACAATGCAAAACATTATGTTTGGCGTAAAAGCAACACAGCTCAGCACTCTGAACACACCATCCCCACTGTCAAACATAATGGTGGCAGCATCATGGTTTGGGCCTGCTTCTCTTCAGCAGGGATAGGGAAGATGGCTAAAATTGATGGGAAGATGGATGGAGCCAAATACAGGGCCATTCTGGAAGAAAACCTGATGCAGTCTGCAAAAGAACTGAGACTGGGATGGAGATTTGTCTTCCAACAAGACAATTATCCAAAACATAAAGCAAAATCTAAAATGGAATGGTTCACAAATAAACATATCCAGGTGTTAGAATGGCCAAGTCAAAGTCCAGACCTGAATCCAATCGAGAATCTGAGAAAGAACTGAAAACTGCTGTTCACAAACGCTCTCCATCCAACCTCACTGAGTTCGAGCTGTTTTGTAAGGAGGAATGGGCAAAGATTTCAGTCTCTCAATGTGCTAAAACTGATAGAGACATACCCCAAGCGACTTACAGCTGTAATCGCAGCAAAAGGTGGCGCTACAAAGTATTAATTAAAGGGGCCGAATAATTTTGCACACCCAATTTTTCAGTTTTTTTATTTGTTAAAAAAGTTTGAAATATCCAATAAATTTTGTTCCACTTCATGATTGTGTCCCACTTGTTGTTGATTCTTCACAAAAAAATTACAGTTTCATATCTTTATGTTTGAAGCCTGAAATGTGGCAAAAGGTCAAAAAGTTCAAGGGGGCCGAATACCTTTGCAAGGCACTGTATATCTGTTGTACACTCGCTCCAAGCTGTTCACCTGCAAATGCAAGTACTGTAAATTTCCCGGAATGTACAATAAATTCAAGCAATTACCATCTCATTCCTGTATTGGTCTCCTACACCACACCTATACATTGTGACAATAACTTGCCATCCATGGTATTCTGTACATCTACAATACTTTAATTGTGAACATACTCGTCTCAAAATATTAAGGGAACACTGAAATCACACATTGGGTCTTGATGACCAAAACATATTAAAGATCAAAATCTTTGGTTCAGGTTTGAGCATGTGAGTGGAATGGTTGCATGTTGACGTGGCTCCTGGGTTTTAGCTAACTTTTCCATTGCATATTTTATTTACTAGTTTTTAACTTACCTTTTCTCCCAAATGCTGGATGTTTCAAAGGTAAAATTACCAGTTCAAGCAGTGTCTTCTGATACAACTGACCCAGCGTGTAATGGCACATAACTTTGCCTTGCACCTGCATCCACTGAACACAGTTAAGCTGATGGGGCTGGAATCTTGTCTGAAGACCTTTAATCATGGATATTGATGTGGCTGCTGACGAACATGCTCTCTGTTTTGAAGGATTCGAGTGTGACCTATCCAACTATAGTGACCAGATTGTAGTCCTGGAACAGGCAGTCGTCGCAGTCGGATTGCCAGAGGGTTCTGATTAGAGCGACCCAGTTGAATGTCTGGCTGGCTTCTTCACAGAAGAAAATAAATAATGTAACTATAATATGTACATTATAGTATTGACAGTAGTACAACAGAAGTCTGCATTAGAGAGGTAGATCAAATGATATATAAAGTGGCAAGGCAAAACAACCCTTGAGAATAACCGTGCAAATGGATGTTGTGCAAATGACAAAAATAAATTATATATATATATATATATATATATATATATATATATAATAACATATATAAGTGCAGATATGTAGCTACATGCAAAGGCACTAGTTCAGATCGGTAGAGGTACAGTAGTGTGGCATGTGCAGTAATTGGACACCCTTGATATTTGTGATTTAAAAGAGTGGAGGGAGACGGTGTTCACGAGTTTCTGTTTTTTTGTAGTTCATTCCAGTCATTTGCTGCTGCTAACTGAGTTTCAGCCAAAGGTGGTATGTGCTTTTGGAGTGACTAGATCTTACAGTGTGACATCTTCAACATTATCATTAAGAATGACAGTCAAAAAAACTAAACTTGTACCGGCACAAACCAGCACTAACGGAGCACAAATGATTGAGCCTATTTTGAAAGGATTTGGAACATGTGGGGTGGCCTGGTGACATTCTCACCTAAATACTAAATGTCTAATATAGAAAAAACCCAACGTGATCTCTCAGAAATCCGTGATACTACCACGGATACTTAACTTCAAACTCCGTGGCAGTTCCACGGAATGGCTGAATATTCCGTGGAACTGCCACGGATCCACTTTGCATATATTCTGTTTTCTATACCAACGCGATGCAGACGTGTTGCAATTGCGAGTTCGAATTCATGCGGACACTTTGCATATATTCTGTTTTCTATACCAACGCGATACAGACGTGTTGCTTTTTTTCATTTTTTTACTCACTATCACCATGGTTACAAACAATACATTACGAAATAATACAAGTTACATCGAGTTAGAAGCAAGGTTTCTGAGTGGTTAAGGTTAGGTTAGGGGTATGGGAAAGGCTTACATCGAATTAACAGCAAGGTTT